>JACCGJ010014412.1:0-33470 GCA_013407085.1 Atriophallophorus winterbourni
CCTATTACAACCCCCCTAGATAATATCTTTCGGAATACGACCATTTTCCATTATATAGACATGACCAAGCCACCGCAGGCGGCGCTGACGTAATAGGGTGAACATGCTCTGTAGACCAGCATTTGAAAGCACTTCAGCGTTAGTCACTCTGTCCATCCACGATATGTTCAAGATACGACGGATGCTTCGTAGATGGAAAGCATTTAGCTTCCGTTCGTGTCTTGCGTGGGTGGCCCAGGTTTCACTGCCGTATAGTAAAGCATTTAGTACGCACGCGCTGTATACCATCATCTTTGGGCTAACAATCAGCATGATAAAGACCAAAGTCACATGTCAAGGGACTGTATCGCCTCCAGTCATCACTGTTGGAAACTGTCAGCTTGAACCAGTACATCATTTCACATATGTTGGTTCAAACATTGCGGATAACCTCACGCTAGACACGGAGATTGATACGCGGATTGGCAGAGCAGCTGTCATTTTTTCCAGATTAACCTCTCGTGTTTGGGGTAAACGCAAGTAGACTGTACATGTTTAATTATAAAAAAGCGAAAGATACCTGAATTGAAAGGTAAATAAAATAAAGTTGTTTAGAGACGCAAGTTCGCTAAAACATTCACTAAGGCATTTGAGGATTTGTTTGCAGAAACTATTGGTTTGTGATCGCTTCTAATTTATCCAGCATTGTCATTGTTAAATCTCTCACTTTTCTTTTGCCTGAAGTGTAAAGTTTGTGGGAAATAATTAAACGAATATTTCATGCTTTAACAATGTGATTTATTCAAAAGGTCGAGACAATTTACTGGAATCATTAAACTAAATCCTATCTTAACTTACATTTTCCGCTTAATTTAAGGTCAGCGTTTGGGGAGAATACGGACGAATGGACAAAAAAGTGTTCCTGGGCATGTGCGAGGTGGTTCTGGACGACCTGGATTTGAGTTCCGTCGTGTTTGGTTGGTACAAGTTGTTTGGCATGATCGCAGCAAGCGTGGCACACCACCGACATCATCATCATCACCGTCCACAACTTCAACACCACATG
This sequence comes from Atriophallophorus winterbourni, assembly GCA_013407085.1. Taxonomy (NCBI): domain Eukaryota; kingdom Metazoa; phylum Platyhelminthes; class Trematoda; order Plagiorchiida; family Microphallidae; genus Atriophallophorus; species Atriophallophorus winterbourni. Next base: position 1,046 of record JACCGJ010014412.1, read on the forward strand.
GCAAATCACGGGAACATCCAGGGGGACTCTGACGTACACACACCCACAGAGATTCCGCACACGTCTGAGGGAAAATCGCGCGGACTGAAGCGGAACTCCAAATTCTCCGGGACGATCAAACGTGCTTCGGTCAGCGGGGAACAAGTGCCAGCCGTCGTCAAGTCCAACTCAGATGGAGCGCGCAGAAAATTCACCGTCAGATAGACAAACAATGCTCAAATGATTGTGTAAAAAAGAGTGGCATTTTATTTTGATCTCTTCCCTCCTCGCCATCGTAGCGCTCTCGTGATCTTATCGATTTTTTGCAAAGCACGATCGATATTTGGCCGTGAACTCTGGGTAAACGGCAATCATGAGGCCAGTTAGGCCTCACGCGTTCATCTGATCACAGTTGTTTTATCAAATTGTTGGACCAATTTTGTAATTTGAAAGTTGCGCGAAAAAGATGTATGTGATGTAAAGAAAAATAAATGCTTACTCGCGATGGTTTCGTCTTTTGAAACAATAATTATCGCCAGATACATTGTACAAATTTACTATGCGACATTCACAGTAAATTTAGAGGTAGTTAGGGCAACTTAGAATATAGAAAAGTAAAAGTTAGATAGTTTGCTGGAGTGTGATCAGCCTTGAATATTGTGTGTCAAAGCTCTCTTTTTAAGTGTTACTTCATAGCGAATATCCTCGATGACATTTTCCTCGCTCGTCAGAACAAGATCGAGTATGGACGGTGTGTTTGTTTCTCTGAAGCGAGTGCTGCTTGTGATGTGGTCAAATAAAGGAATTTCGTTGAACATTTCTTGGAATGGCTGATCAAGAGAATAAAAAACAATGGAACCTCGCTGTTTAGTAAAGTCGGGAGATTAAAGTCACCCATGATCAGGACGTTGTTTTGATATCTGGAAACAACCAGCTGAGTTTTCTCAATTAAACTAGCATTGTATGCTTCGTCTGCTGACGGTGGTCGGTAAATCACACCAACAACACAGTTTTCACCTGTTGCTAATTCAAGTGAACACCAAAGTGTATCTTCCAGTATCAAATCATTATCCGTGATTTCTCTGAACGTGAGATGTTGATCATATCAAATAGCAACACCTCCTCCTCTACGATCCATTCGAGTACGATGAAAAAGAAACATGTTTGGAATGGAAATTTCCTCCTCAACTAATTGCTGATTGAACCAAGTTTCCGTTACGGCTATCAGGAGTGGTGAATATTTTTGACGAAGCTCGATTAGTTCGGGTAACTTATTTATCAAGCATTGTGCGTTGGTGTATAAACATTTGATGGTAGATCTTGATAAAAGTGTTGGATGATGAGTATTTGAGCAGGTAAGTTGAGTACGTGTCAAAGATGGTGGGCCTCGTGTTAATGGGTATATTACATCACCGACTCCGATAGAGTCGGTCGACATCCGTTTTTTGGATCAGAATTCCCGGCATCGCTGTGCTCAGTACCAACAGTCTCGGCAAATTCCACGATAGCGTCGGTTTTCAGGTGTTTACTGATAATTTTGATCTCTCGTGAAACTTTGTATCAATACTCTTTCCAATTGTTAAGCACGGTTTCCACCATAGTGGTGGTCAAAAGTGTCAGTTTAAGGGGTCGTGAAGCATTACCTTCGTAATTCGGTGATTTTGGGATTCGGGCAGTATCGCTGCATTGCTGGTTTGGATAGCATTACTGATGAATCTCCAATGTTATTGGTCGCGGTTGGATTTACATTTTGTATCTGAACCGGTTGCATCTTCTGGGACATTTAAGAGAATAAGTGTGCGCTTATTGCGATTGTTTGTTTTGTTTTGTTTCCTTCCCGTTGGCGATTCTACCCGCTCTGACCACGGCACATCAACAAATACACGAGATGCATTTTTCATGCCGTCCCGTAGCAAGTATGTCGACAGAAGTACATCTTCTAAATCCTTCTCATTTTGCACTACTACCTTGAGCAACCGCGGCTTATCTTGGTGTAGCGCTTTGGGAGGACGACTCAAGCGAATCAACGAAACCGGGTGGATCGCTTTGAGATTCATGCGAGTGCACAGTTTCAACCATTCAGCGAAATCATTCTGATGTCTATTCGAAAATAACGTCTCAGTCGACTCTGGCACTTTGGTGCAGATAACACTAAGAGAAATTCCTTTCGAGGCAACTTTCGCTAATGGGGCCTTCGATGTGAACGTTTTCGGCTTTAAGACGCTTTTAACACTCTGCTGGGTGCTGTGCTGCAACAATTCAACCTTTTCCATTGATTGGTTTGGTGGTAAAGTTGAGTATGATGACCAAAGTAATGTGTTGCTCACATCCCCATCCCTTACACACCACAGTCAGATTCTGGAGTAACAATCTCTCCCGCTGCGCTCGCAACGATATGCAGTACACGGGTGATCAGCGTAAGTTGCACGCCGGCGGCGTGATCTGCGTTCAGCAGCCAAGAGCTGTATCTGCTCCTTCCCAGCTTGCAGACGACGCTCTACACAATGCCTCCAATGTGAGCGGTTAAGAGCAAGTTCTTCCCAAAGCCAAGAGCTTTCATATCTATTTTGCAAACGTTTTTTTTACCCAAGTGTTGGACTTCCTGATTTCAACTTATCATAGAGTATATCTTTCGGAATACGACCATTTTCCATTCTGTAGACGTGACCAAGCCACCGCAGGCGGCGTTGTCGTTATAGAGTGAACATGCTTTGTAGACCAGCATTTGAAAGCACTTCAGCATTAGTCTCTCTGTCCATCCACGATATGTTTAAGATACGACGGATGCTTCGTAGATGGAAACCATTCAGCTTCCTTTCGTGTCTTGCGTGGGTGGTCCAGTTTTCACTACCGTACAGTAAAGCAATTAGTACGCACGTGCTGTATACCATCATCTTTGTATTTACAGTTAACTTGCGGTTACCTCAAACACGATAATTCAATCAGGACAGCTGCTTCGCCAATCCGCTTATCAATCTCCGTGTTTAGCGAGAGGTTATCCGCAATAGTTGAACCAAGATATGTTAAATGATGTACTAGTTAAAGCTGACAGCTTGGCACAGTGATGATTGGATGCGTTAAAATCTTCTGATCAAAGACTTTGGACTTGCACGTGCTCATGGTGATTGTTTACCCAGAATCCTCGCATGCCGACGAAAAACAGTTTATTAGAAACCGAAGGTTTTCTTGGGAGTTAGCAATAATGGCTAAATCGTCGGAATACAGCAGGTCACTGTTCAGCACATCCCGTACATAAGTTTGTGTTCTCAACCGGTCCAGGTTTGAAAGATTGCCCATACTTTGTGTGCGTTGGTAAATGCCTTCTGTTCTCGTTATAAGTGTGCTTTAGAAGCAGAACAAGGAAAATGCCAGACAGCGTGGGAGCAAGAACACCATTGTCTAACGCCTCCGTGTATTTTAAAGGTTTCTGAACTAAAACCGTTAAAATGGACTGAGCCCATCATGCCTGAGTGGAACAAAATGACGAGTTTGAGGGGGCAGCCTATCAGATCGAGCATTTTGGAAAAGATCTGCCCTACTGACATAGTTGAATGCATTCGTTAAATCGATAAAAAGCAGTTCCCGACACTTTTCTTGAAGTTGTCTCAGGGAGAAGATCATATCAACGGTTGATCTTTCCCTTCGGAAGCCCCATTGAGATTCGGCGTGAACTTTACCAGCTAAGGCGTGTAGCCGCATCTGCAAGCGGAGTTTTATGTTGCATTTTAGATTACTCTCATTTCAGAAGATATTTGTGAAGATATTGTTTTAATTGATGGACGCTCTTCTGTGACATGCCACCGAAAGAAATCTGGACGCTCGATTGGCTCGTTAGCCACTTGCTGTCCAGTGCAAACTGGACTGAACTGAAAATGTAGAAGAGAGATTCCTCTGTAATTGTTGCAGGCGCCACTACCACCCTTATTTTTAAATAGCGTGTCTCTCATCTCTTGTGGGACGCATTCCTCCTACCAGCATTAGAGAAGAAAATGGCTGTAATGATGCTATTCTACAGCATTTGATGAGCTCTGGTGGAATTTCGTCGTCACCAGAGGCCTTACCATTCGATGAGCGCTCGATTGCCCTATTAAGCTCATCAAGAGTAGGGGGAGTATCTAGATATTCAATGATTGGCAATCACTCAAACATTTCGTACTTTCCACATAATAACGAGAGAATACGTGCTCGGCACATTTTTCAATCTGCTGAGTTTTATTAACAGATACAGACTTAATGGGAGCCCTTTTAAGTTTGCTTGGACCAATGGCTCGCTGGATCGTATCATACATACCGTGAAAATTTCCAGTATCCGCAGCTTTTTGGATACTAAGGCTAATTTCTGTCCAATAGTCATTTACACATCGCCTTGCAGTCTGTTGGAACTCCTTTCTAGCTGCTCCTAAAAATCGTAAGTTTTCATCTGTTGGCGTACATTTGAATTTCACGAATGCTGACCGTTTCTCGTCCAAAACAGCAGTCATCTCAGAAGTTTTGGCTTCAAACCAGTCGCTCGTTCTTCGGACAGTGTGTTGATCGTGCAAATCGGCATATGCAGCTTTTTAGTAATTCCTACTTTTCTGAAGCCTATTTGAGTGGGGTTTTCAAATCGCGCAGCTAGATTAGGTTCATACATGCGAGTGAAATCTATCATTGCTTTGTCATACAATTTGAAGCGTTTAAATCTAGTCTGAAGAAAACCCTAGTTTTGCAAAAACCAGAGAAGGGTCAGTGTCGCATTCTGCGCTTTGATATGATCTGGTGAGATGCACGCATCCAATGTTAGAGCGCATAACAAGAATTAGATCAACCTGATGCGAATGCTTAGAGCGAGGATGTTTCCAAAAGACTTTATGCTGTGGTTTTGATTGAAAGAAAGTGGTACTGACACAAAGACTGAACTGTGTGCACATTTCGATTAAATTTCCTTGTATAATTATGTTTTCGATTATACACGACAACGAAATTTGCAACAGACTTCTGTTCTAAACCTAGTCCTAACCTCTGAAGCCACAGCCGTTGAAGAAGTTCAGTATCACCCTCCGATGGGTCAAAGCAACCACCTCGTTCTGCTCCAGTAGAATTGTAAAGCAAACAAAACGAAATAAAAAAGTGGATTACATTGGTTTGATGGAAACAATAGTAGCTTTCGATGAATATAATATAAATTTCAGTGATCCGGACTTGCATTGCACAACCCTGACAGATTACATAATCAACATGATATATTTCAATTCTAAAAATGTCCCGAAACATAATAGCAAAGAACCACACTTCAGAATTCGCAGTAGGACTAGAAAATGGTTGACAAAGCGAAATTTGGCATGGACTATTCACAGGGTTGCCAGAACAAAATCGACCTGGGCAAACTTTCGCGAATTGCGGAATCAAGTCACAAATCTCATCCGAGAGGACCAACAATATCACCAGCTTCAGCTGGCGGTAAGAATGCAGCGAAACCCCAAACTGCTTTATCGAACTGTTAACAACACTACGAAGCTGAAATCCGGTGTTTTTCCAATCATGACAGATAACGGACTAACTGATTCTGTGCTGGAAACCGCTAACGCTCTAGCCAGTTTTTATTCACGAGTTTTCACCCCAAAGGATGAATTACAACGGTCAGAATTGTCAGCACCAATTGTGCCGGAGACTATACGCGATGTATGCATCAGTTCGGAAATAGTGCAGCACCACCTACGTAAGTTGAATATCAACAAGTCCCCGGGAGCTGACGGAATCACACCTGCAATCCTAAAGTTATGCGGCAGTCAACTGTGCGAACCACTTTGTGATTTATTTAATCACTTCTTGAGGGAGGGTGTTGTACCTAATGACTGGAAGAGAGGAATCATAACACCCATCTACAAAGGTGGAACTCGTTCTGACCCAGCAAATTACCGCCCTGTTACACTCCTTCCAGTGATCTCAAAAATTATGGAGCGAATTGTGTGCGAAAGAATTGTGAGTCATCTCGAAGCCCAAAACTTGTTGTCCAGAGAGCAACATGGATTTAGGAAGTCTCGTTCTTGCTTGACTAACCTACTGGAGACACTGGATGACTGGACGCAGGCAGTGGATAATGGTGGTTGCGTGCATGCGTGTTACTTGGACATATCAAAGGCGTTTGATCGCGTGGACCATTCTATACTGCTGCGCAAGTTGCACGATGTTGGTATTAATGGGTGCCTTCTTGTCTGGCTGAGAAGTTACCTTCTTGATCGCAAAGCAACTGTACGTATCGATGGTGTGATGTCTGGGGAAATCGAAGCCACTAGCGGTGTCCCACAAGGTTCGGTACTTGGTCCGGTTCTCTTTTTGGTCTACATCAACGACCTTCCGAAACTTGTCACAGCCAAAATGGTTCTGTTTGCGGATGATGTTAAACTTTGGATGCGAATCACGTCAAACGTGGACTGTTTGCGCTTACAAAGCGATTTGGATATATTGAACAGTTGGTCGGAGCGAAATGAACTTCCATTCAACTTCCGAAAGTGTAAAATGTTCCAAATAGGCAAAGATTTCCCATTCTCATACACCCTTGGATCAAATCAACTGGAATGGACAACCAAAGAAAAAGACCTCGGTATATGGATTAGTGGAAGTCTTAAGTTTAGTATGCAATGCGAAGCAGTGTACAACCGAGCTAGCCGCATGCTAGGTATGCTTCGGCGGATTTTCGGACATTTTTTCCGTGAATCATTCTCCATGCTCATAAATACGTATATTAACCCGGTGATGGATTACTCAGTGCAAGCTTGGGCACCGTGGCTACAAAAGGACATCAAGCTGCTCGATAGGATTTATCACAGAGCAACTGAAATGGTTGTCTGTCTCCGCAACCTACCATAAGAGAATCGACTTCAGCATCTTAATTTGGATACCCTGCTTCGCAGAAGGGTTCGATTCGATCTAATACTAACCTACAAAATAATGAACGCCAAGGCGCACCCTCTGAGGCATCTATTTCGCCTCCGGTCAAGCCATGTCACACGTACTCACCCATTGGCATTTGATATTCCACATTCCCACCGGAACTCCCGTAGGTTCTTCTATTCGGTGCGCGTTTGTTTCATATGGAACTGCCTACCGTCAGGTGTTGTCCAATCATCTAGTCAAAGGATTTTCAGGAACAAATTGGAAATATTTGCGTAGTAATTCCACCCTGCATGCCGTTTATATAACATGATCTTTTTCCAAACGAATTTTTTTCCATCATACCGCGACAATACATGATATTTTCTAACTACAAAACTGTCGATCTTCCTAATAACTCAATTTTTTTGTATATATATTTATTGTCCTTATACGAATATCCTGTGGTATTGTACAGCTACGAGATTTTTATACCATAAATTCTTGAATCTTCTTATATCTTTTAAAAGGCGTTGTCCATTTTTATTGGTTTTACCTACATCGAACCTTTCGAGACAGTTTGGCCAAGACTCGTAATCTGCACCAACTCTGGCATTGAAATCAACCAATAGCACTACACAGTTTTTTTCTGTGGCACATTTTTTAGGACGGCTGTGAGGTATGATGTAAAGCGTCTTTTTCGGATGGCGTCGCAGAAAGCGTCGGTGCATAAACGTTGACCAACATAATGGTACCAGCAATGCACCTTAGATTTATAGACCAAATCCGTTCACTCCCGATTTTTTTCGGTTCTGCTGCTTTTAGTAGCCCGTTTCGCATGGCAAACCTAACTCCATGAAGTCGAGGCTCATTAGAACTCCTCCCTTTCCAAAAATGTGTAATCTTTCTGTTAGCATAACAGTGTCTGGTAATCGCATCTCTTGCAGGGCAGAAACGTCAACATTCAGCCATTTATGCTCATTGTTAATCACAGCTGATTTTCTTACCCCTCTGATATTCGAGATGTCGTCATGACATCTTGTCGGTTGATTCCTAATCCCAATGCATCCTATGTGGATGACAGACTATGGCGAAAGGACACCTTATTGATTAGGGGCTGACAAGCTTTAGGCGGGTGGTAGCCGTCCCACGGGACCTAAAAATCTCTCTAACAGTTGGAAGCATTCACGAGCGCAGAGCTCATGTTTAGGCGAGAAAAAGAAACTGAGCGGTATCTGCTTCTTTCCGAGTTATTATACATAGAAGTGGAACGGAGTGTCCTCCACACTGACGTGTTAAGATGTACGTTAAATACAACTTCGAAATGATTAGCGGGACTCCAGGTTAGGGATTTTTCTTGAGGTCAATGATAAGTAGACTCGGTTCAGGCGTCAATACTCAACTAGAGATGTATCCGCGGTAAATCCGACGCTGAAAGCATGGGTTCTTATATAGCAGGCAGTCAATAATCAGTGACTTGCGGGCGTTTAATTCCGTCGACATGCATGCTAGTGTTTTAAATAAAGGCAGTTTTAAGTTAAAGTCTGTTTTAGCACAGACAACTATTAGGAATACACGTTGATTGAGGCGCAGTAAATCAGTAATTTGGTAGGATAAGTTCTCGCAATGTGGTAAAAAGCGTATACAGTAATTGACGAAGTGGACAAATCGACAGAGCTATCTGAAAGAGTTTCTGCAGGGATAGTTGCAGTAAGCAGAGACTTTCTGTTCTATATGTTCAATCACTCTAGTATCAATACGGTGTCCAAGACACTCGAGCGCATCTACATGAAAGAGGCATTACGCAGGGTTTACCACAACTCCCTAACGATATTTTATACACAATGCATCCTAACACATCCATGTCTCACCGTATTAAAATTCGTAAAAATCCTCAAAAAATAAATTGCACTGTGAGTTTAGATAGTGACACTTCTTCAACCTTGAATATAGTCAATTGAAAACCTCTCGACGATGGTCAACATACTTGAAAGTTGTACTTCTGGAAATTATTACGTCATTTATGTAATTGAACATGAAGGGTAACCTATGAAGAACTTGCTCCATACAACTTTGGCCAGTTTGAGCGGCATTGCGGAGGCCAAATGTCATTCGTACAAAGTCCATTAAGTCAAATAGTGTTGTAACTGCACTTTTGGCGGTGTCTTCCTTCGCAACGGGTATTTTATGATGAACACGTACTAAATCGAGCTTCTAAAACACGATTTTTATGTATTTATGTCGTGAAATCGTATATATTTGGGTTGGAATAACGGCCTGCCACATTTAAGCGATTATGAGACAGATAATCTTTAAATGGGCGTCAAGTATCTCGATGTTTCTGTGCACAATGGAAATCGGGACGAATGAATCATCCATTGATGTCCAAACTATTGCCTGGCAATTGTTAACCTGTTAGTAGCAAGTCTACATTGCCTAAGAAAGACTGGCGAACCGTGGGTGACAATGTAGTGCATCACCTGTTTTCCGACTACCTTAGTCAATGACTGCGGTTTGGACACCTCTTGGAAATTCTGTAGTTAGTTAACTCTATTGCTGAAAGAAAGATGAAGTCAGAACTGCCATAGTTTGGATGGGATATCGATTATATTAGCCAATGTAATTGAGCTCCATGTTATTGCCGATATGAATTCGTTGGCTATGTCTACCGCGGGGTTGTATTTGGACTAATAATCAGCATCCGAAATTAGAACCATGCTCCCATGGTGGGAACGCAAATCAAAAGCCACCATCAGCAAGCAGTTCAATACTGCTTGGTGTTCCTCAGTGTGCTGAAAATCTAGCACCTAATCAAACAGGAAACCAAGATAGACAACAATGGAAGTTTATATCCGAAACTATCGATATAAATGAAGCTGTCGCAATAGATACGTTTAGGATACCCAAGTCCGTCCAATAGAAAGGGGATGGACCCCAACCGCTTAAAGTCACCTTCCTGACTAGCAATATGGCTGATTTAATTCGAGCACAATGGACTCAAAACAGTCGCAAGCTACCAAGTGGTGTCAGAATGAGTGCTCGGAAAACAAATAAACTAGATCCTGTAGACAATATACCACTCCCAAGCAGAAGTCAAGTCATTTCAATTAGCTCTCCAAAAAACGATCTGTGTCCGACTCGTGCCGAGTCGGAAAAGTAGAAACGACTTCAGCGTCTCAGCTGTATACTGTGAACCGGATTGAATTTATGCATACCAACCTCAATCTTTGCCAAATATATCACAACTTGAAAATAAAACTAGTTTCTCACATTGTCCATCATTGTTAACCCATAAAACCATAAAGTGTCTCTATAAGAACGCGCAGTGTCTGAGAAACAAAATACAGGAGCTTCATACTGCATGTATACAGCACTCACCGGACTTAATTGCAACTACCGAAACATGGTTTGAACCTCATTTATATGACAATGAATTGGCATTGAAAGGAATGTCTCTTCTCCGTCAAGACCGTACGGGACGCGGCGGTGGCGTAGCACTTTACTACAACCAACAGTTATCCTGCAGATAAATTGACGATATTGACCTACGTGTACAGGATACTTTGTAGTGCTCAATAAAGCTGACAAATGTAGATGATTGCATTGTTGGCGTGATTTATAGGGCTCCAAACGCAAGTGACGCGCACAATGTTGAACTACTCCATAAAATTCGACTTCTGGCATCCACATTACAAACGCCACTCCTGGTTATGGGAGATTTCAAACTTCCCAACTTGATGAAGAACAACGCTCTTCCGACGAATTCCCTCGACAACGCGTTTCAAGAACTGCTTTTCGATATTCCTTTTTATAACCACGTATTTGATGCCACTTGATATAGGAAAGATAACATGCCATCCGTCCTGGATATAATACTAACGAGTGAGGAACACGCCATCGAAAATCTTGGCTACGAAATTCCATTGGGTTCTAACGACCGCCAAGTCCTCTTTTTCGATTATGTTTGTCAAGCTGAAAGAATGAATGAAATCAAGAAAATAAAACTACAACTGAATACTGGAAGTTTCACAATGCCCTTCGAACGATTTCTGACTGGAAACCAGACACCACGGACGTGCATCGTTCTTGGGTAAACTTCATGAAAAAGCTGTGTGATGAAATAAACCTACATTCCAGATTTGTGTCAATTACAACGATAAATCGATTAAACTTCACATTGAGAAGCCGCACAAGGAAGTGGATTAAGATACGCAACGATGCATGAAGAAACTATGTCCATAATCCGATGCCAGATAATTGGGAAACATATCGTCTGTTGAGGAACAAGGTCATCTATCGTATCACCGAAGACAAGCAGTCTCATCAGGCAAGACTATTGACCATAAAAGAGCGGAACCCCAAAGTCCTGTACCAGATTGTTAACACCACATCAAATATTAAGGCAAAAATCTCAGCACTACGCACACCTCATGTTCTAACTACGACCGCGTTCGAGACTGCCGAAGTTCTTGCAGGTTACTACTGCAAAGTTTTTAGTCCCAAAGAATTAGTGCATTTTACGCTTTTCCGATGAAATACTAAACGAAAAATCAATAAGCAATGAGTGTGTCATCCTTAGACTTCTTCGTTTGAATACCAGAAAGTCTCCAGGAGCAGATGGAATCAGTCCTTTTATCCTCAAACACTGTGAAACCTCATTGTGTGGTCTGCTCAGCACGTTATTCCAATTTTTGCTCGAAAATAGTATCGTTCCGGCGGAATGGAAATCCGGCATCATCACACCAATCTACAAGGGCGGAAGTCGATCTGACGCTGCGAACTATAGACCAGTTACTTTGTTGCCAGTAATTTCTAAATTGCTAGAGAGTTTAGTAGCGGAAAAGATCACTCATCACCTCGAAAACAATAGACTGCTTGCGACTGAACAGCACGGTTTCAATAAACATCACTTATGTCTATCTAACCTCTTGCTCACCTAAGGCGACTGGACTGAGTGTGTGGACAATGGTTACTCCATCCACGCATGCTATTTAGACATGTCAAATGCTTTTGACTGCGTCGATCATAGTATTTTAATCCAGAAACTTGAATTGCACGGGATAACAGGAAAACCTCTTGCTTGGCTGGAAAACTATTTAAGCGACATGAGTGCTCAAGTCAGAGTTGACGGCGCCTTATCGAAATCATTTAAAATTACGAGCGGAGTGCCTAAAGGTTCGTTCCTCGGACCGATTTTGTTCTTGATTCACGCAAACGACATTTCCGAGTGTGTTAAATGCAAGGTTATGTTATTTGCAGGCTATATCAAGCTTTCGAGAAGCATACGTACAAACGATGACTGTGAAATTTTGCAGAAGGATCTAAACACATCGCACGATTGGTCTCTGAGAAACAAACTACGTTTTAACTTCCAAAAGTGCAAGGTGTTAAACATTGGAAAGACCGTGAACTACAACTGCACACTTGGGTCCCACTAACTCGTCTGGACAACTGAAGAGAAGAATTTGGGTGTTTGGACCCGTTCAAGTCTGAAGACTCCACAGCAGTGCAACGATGTATACAAAAAGGCGCCACAAGTCTTGGCGTTATTGAAACGAATTTTCGGCAGATTCCCGAATCAGTCGGTGCTTCGTATCATGATATCCAATCTTAGACCGGCGATGGAGTACGCTTTTATGCTTGGTCACCCTGAATTGATAAATACATTTATTTTCTGCAACGCATTTACCACCGAACCACAAAGCTTGTACCCGGACTAGCTGCTAAAACATATGAAGAACGTTTGAGGAGTCTCAATCTTTTCGACTTTAGCTGTCGTCCACTTAGAGGTTACCTCATACTGATGTACAACATTACGCACGTCCCTAACCATCCCTTGTCCAAACGTTTTACACGCTCGCCATCCCGTGCCAGTCGGAAACATGAAATTAATGTGCTTATTTCCACTTCAAGACTGAACTGTCAAAGATATTTGTATACTGTACGTATAAGTTTCACATGAAACACCATCCAATCCACTATTACACACTCAACCAACCTGGGTAATTTTAAAGCTAATTTGAACAAATACATGAGAGAAAACCCTAATTGTGATACGGTTTACACTAAATGAGTTTCCCTGTTTTTCTATTTTATTGTATATACCTCGTAACTCCATCATATGGTTATTGTTAAGATAAATGCTTTTTAGACCATTACAAATTTGAATCACTTTGAATGACTTTGAATATGCGCCATTGAATATCCAGTAAAACGTTTTTGGCAAATGTATATTTACCGCGATAAATGGATGAATATAGACGAAGACGCGAGCACCGTTGACTGCCTGAACTGACAACCATGACGGACACTCGCTTTCGGCTTCGACAGGTAGAATAACTCTGTGTTTCTCACAGGTGTCTACTGGAAAGCGCAATTTAGATGTGTTGTCAGTTACGTATAGAAGAATGCCTTCTTTGTGTCCGGGCTGTATCTTCTGCCTTACTGGCCCGTTTACGTGTTCATTAGATTTGGCGACGAAACAGTAGGATTTTGCGCATCGGTAGGCACAGACGTCGAATAGGCGGTGGTAGTAGCAATACATTGTGGCATTATTCCGATTTCGTGTACCGCGTCTACTAAGGCTACATCTATGTGTGCTCGTGGAGGGCGAGTTTCGTGAAACTCGTATGTGTAAACAAACATTTTGCAATCGCGATTTTAACGAGATTATCTCGTATTCTAGTTCGAAAAAGACAAGTTTATCAATCGTACGTAAAGCGCAATGTTTGGTATATGATTTATGCGCAATAGGTCTGCGATAGCAGAAGTCTTTTCGAGATCGCAGACCTTATCCACATCCAAAAGTATCTATCGAACGTCACTGGATAATCTCTAATGCAACAATTCTTTTAATACATACTGGATTAATGTATTCGTGCCCTGTAACGTGAGCACGCGGCGAAGGAACTTTTACCAGGAATTAACTCCTATTTCAATGTGCAAGAGCGATTTGGTAGAGATTCTCTCATCAGACTCGACTTCACGTGAATTCTAAACTGAATTTAATACATCGTACAGCATGTCAGCTGTTCTGTTATAATTGATATGTGACACATCAGACGCGCCTGCGTGTGAAAACCTTTCTAGGACGAAAATCACTTCTTTACTAGAAAAATTAGTTTTTTTACTAGCGACCATTCGAGTTTCGAAAACACTTTCTAACAAGGCGAAACGCAGAAAAGTGTTTGCTTAGTCAGCCAGCCCGATTAAAAAATACGTAATAAATCCTCAATTGAGCATAAATTTGCACGTTATATATATATTTTTGCCTGCTCTATAAATACCGCTGCATATCTCGTAGGACACACCGCGGCCATATCTGTGATAAACCTTGACGCCGCAACCCAATCTACCGAACGCCAATTTGCAGTCCTAAAACTATGAACGAAAAAGGAAGATCTTAAATGGCGAGAAAATCAACTTCAGGCAGCAATACATTTGAAATTCCAAAAACACGTACAAGTTCAAAAATTATGCAGTGATAAATACAAATAAATTTTGTACAGACATTACAATTAATGCTTCTTTTCATTATAAAAAATTTTCTTAGCTCGCTCTTCATATGCAAGTATAAAATAGCTTGAACTAAAATATCGTGAGAGGTATCCTTCCCTGCAAATTCTATTTCATTCAAACTAGGGATAATGTGAGCTGTTTGAAATTGATTTGTAACAATTTGTGGAAAATGATTTACTTTTGAACGTAACGCGCAAATTCATGTTCAATTAAGGATTTCTGATGTATTTTCAATCTGGCTGGCTCTTTGAACTTAAGCTACATAGAAAAATTTCCTACTGTTATTGCTTTGCACTTAAACTAGGAATTTTATACTGTTCAATTTTTGAGTTTTGTTTGTTCATGCTAAATTTAGAATGTGTCCATGCATAAGGTCACGCCGCTCATTCCAAAACACAACATGAGTTTTGGTATGTCGTCAAACGCCAAGCGGTCGCAGACATTTTCTGCTAATCATATACGTCTAACTGATGGGAATATATACAGAGCACAGAAAAAAGTGAATAAATTATTGTCTAATTTTTTTCTATTTTTAGGTCCGTCCATTAGATGAAATTGTGTTAGAAGTTATTACATCAGAATTGGGATTCCATAAAGACAGGAGATTTTTCCAGATTGTTAAGGTAAATAAAACATCATAATCGATTACGAAAGCTCGATAAAGAAAATACTCTTTGTCCTCTTACGTATCCTCGCTCGTCTGATGAACTTTTCGAGGATGCATCCAAGTACTTTTGCTAATTTTTATTCCAGAATATTTTTACTATTTCATCTTTGTCAAAAATGCGTGGCGAAATGTATTCAACTAGAAAATCCTCGTGATTTAGAGAAGGTGAAATTGTTGAACGATATCGCTGTAACGAGTGAGTTTCAATAAAATTCACCAGAAATCTTTCAATTATTTAAAATAAATAAATTTTTGGGATCACAGTTTCGAATGAATTGGCTCAAAATTTTCAAAACAATGATGCTTGTAATCTGTATATTTATAAATTATCGCCATACCTTTGGACATATAAAATGAATCTTTGTAGTTCTTATTCTTGATAGACAACAACGGGACAACCCGCATCTCTTTCTATCAGTAACATAGTCCATGAGAACCTCAGTTAAAGAAATCTTGTCAAGTGTTGTACAACGTTCCAGTTATTACGGGCAGTACATTATCCACTAGTTGCTTGAACTAATTTTCAGATCTTACTACAATAACAACTTCCGGAAGCGCATTCCGCAGGTTAACAGTTCTTATTGAGAGCGTGAATCTCTGTGTTAGGCATAACGTTCTTCGCTTTTGTAGCTTTAGAGCAAGATCAGAGGTTATTGGTCCTATTCACAAGAGGGAAACACTCGCGCAGCTTGTCACCATTGGCTCCCAGCAAGTCGTATTGCACACGCCGAATACTGATCAACATGACGTTGAGGTGTTAAACTCTCTCCACATAAGGAGTTGATTTCAATCCTTGTGCACTTTTCATCGCCTGCGGTTGCACCTTTTCCAGCTGGTCACGTTCTCCCTTAGTTTGTGGAAAGTTTGCTGGCAAACCATATTCCAAAACTGGTATCACGTATGTGGTATAAAGAATGAGAAACATTTGTGGATTAATTGCCGAGAACGACTGACTAATAGTTTACCAAGTGCGTTTGGCGGCAGCAGCTTTTCTGTTCGTATCCTTCTTGGATTCAAGCGACCTTGTCACAATTGTGGGCATTTTCAATAGCAACCCATTTCAGTTGAAGATTACCGAGGAAGTACGTGCATACAAGCGTGCTTGGCCCCAAAAGCATTACTGCGCATTTCCGTCGGTGTACAGGAAGCTGTCATTTTACCGTCCGATCAAGCAATTTGTTCAATTCGTTCTAGAAAACTGTATTCTCAGCAGAAGTGCATAGTGTACTGTGCATTTTTAATCAAACTTCTGAGGATTATTCTAATTTAGTTATGTGTGTATCTATATGTGAATGAAATTATAAGCGTGATCCGGTCAAATTGTCATACAGTCATAGACTGCATGTTTTCTAAGATAATGTTATGTTGCCTAGGCCTAGATTGTATGAGAAAAATAGAATCGGAAGCGGCAGTGATATTATAGCGTTTTTTCACATGCAGTTTACTACCGACGGCGAATGTGTTAGCACGGTGGTAGCTGTACAACACCGAAGCAATACACGATTGCACATCCCGGCATTAGATAATTATGTGATGACAAGACAAATAATGAAACACACGCTCATCTTATATAAGTAAACAAAAATCACAGCACTGATCCTTAACATGTCTGTCCCGGTAGTCTCTTCGATCTCATTTGCCAATCGATTTCTTGCCAACGGGTACACTTCAAGCACTTTCCATGCAGGTCTCATTGACAAATTGCATATCGTTCGATTGCAGCTGGCGTTGTCCACCTTTTTACAATTCGGAAAATGTTTTCGTTCGAACCGTTCAAATGCAATCATTCCGGAACATAAAATATTACGAGCTCGCAATTCTGGTCGTTTGTATTTTATGCGCTTCCTGATTTTTGTGTTGTGCTGGGTGGTATCATTCGAACGTTCTTGATTAGCACTCATCGAAGTGCACTTCATTCCTCCGTTATAAGTTTCGCCTTTGTGAATTTCGTCAGATCACTCTGCATCCAAGTAAAATAAAACGTATCGGATTTCACTCGGCAAAGTTATCGACTGTCTAAGAGCCACCGTTACTCTCATCTTGACTCCATCAATTCACATCTCACTACTCTTTGCGGTACGGAGGCTATCCTTCAGACCTTTCGTCTCTGTTTGGATTCATTTCTTGTCGTAAATTTTTCACCATCTTTTACAGACTGTATTTTCAATGTTCCGTTCATTTTTCTTTAGAAGCCTTGCTATTCTCCCGCCTGTATCAAATTAATTACATGCGTTACTCAGATTTACTTGACAAATAACTCATCGATAATTTTGAAATAACAATGTGTTTCATGTAAGTCCGAATGCTTATCACATAAGCCACTGCCTCAAGACTCATTCAATTATCTGATTACGAACGTTAATCTGTTAAAACACATATTTACCTTCGAGTATGTGGAAAGCTGGTGTTTGGTAATAAGATAATTGAAACTAAGCACCAGTCCTGTATGTATGTGTGTATGTATGTGTGTATGTATGTATGTATGTATGTATGTATGTATGTATGTATGTATGTATGTATGTATGTATGTATGTATGTATGTATGTATGTATGTATGTATGAAAGCACAAGCAAAGTGCCGCACAGTCAGAGACTGCACGTGGGCTGAGATACTGTCAGGTTGCCCAGGCAATGACAAATGTCCCTTTGAATTTTCGCATCATTTTAGAACAGGGAAACTTGGTAATCTCGTAGCCCACGTCCAGTCTATGACTTTATAGCACTTGATCTGGATCTAAGCTTGCATTTTCATATATCTATTGATCAAAGTCTGGAGTAAAAATGGAGATTAACTGTTTACAATCTGAGCTTTGCATTTGTATACATCTTTTGCTTGCTCTCTTCCAGATCGCAATGGACTGTTGACCAGTCAAGCAGATATGGTTGCTTCGTAAGTTTCCTTTCACATTTCTATGTTTATTTCTCTTTTGCTGTGCGCTACCAGTTTGGTCGTGGTCACTTTTCGTATTTAATGTCAGAAAGGACATTTGTTTCTACACTAGGCTAGCGTTCGAAGCTAGGACCTTACGCGGATAGTATATCCGACATCACCAAGAATTCGACAAAGTCATTCTCTGTAACATTTAGAGGATTTAACTAGAACAACTAGAACGCCAAGATGCTATCCGTAGTATGTTTGGTAGTAACAGTGATGTAAATCAACCTGCCCGAGCTTGTTGAACCATTTTTGTTGATACCGGATCAACGACTTTCCAAACAAATTCTCCTTCTGATGGGGCATCCCGATTGATGTCAAATAATTTGTCCCCAAACCACCGTCTCCCACAAGCAGACGTAGTCCTTAATTTGTGATCTTTCTAAAGTCAATGAAATCCGTTTTTTGGTTTGCACGACCCGGTATCGTGTTGTTCTATCTGAAATCGATGTTGCTGTAACCATATTTTTGTCGATGTTCCCCAAATTGTTCACTCACACTAGTGAACACAACATTCTAGTGTTCTCGCGCTCACTCATCTTCATATTCCCACTCTTCCACATCTATTTGCTAAAGGTTTTTATTGTGGCATGATTGTGCATCAGTTTAATGTTTGACTATTGTTAACGCTGTAATGCTATTCGTGATAGTGGTGGCTATTACAAGCCTCAGACACAACCCATTCTCTCTTGCTTTGAATATACTTGCGACCGATTGATCCATTTTAAACATGAAGAAATGCATTTGATCAATGTGAGCGCAGCTTTTGTCATGCTCTGTTGCCCATGTAACCACAGTCACCTTTGACCTTGACAGTGTTCGATTGCATGAGGTCAGGTTAATCGTTCACGCAATCTTGACATATCCTTCGTGACCTGAAAACCCGAAGACTTAGTGGCGCTGAAAGAAAGCTTGCAAGAAGCAGTTTAGATTATTGATACAAGCCCCGTTTGGATTCTCGTATTTGGGACAACCACAAGATGATCGCGAAGGCAATAATTGTGGTATACAGCACATGCGTACTAAATGATTCACGGTACGGCAGTGAAACCTAGACTATCCATGCACGACACAAATGCATGCTGAGTGTTTTCCATTTGAACATATCGTAGATGGACAAAGTCACAAATGCAGACGTGCTTTCTAACGCTAGTCTACAGAGCATGTTCCCCCTACTACTAGGACAACGCTGCCTACGGTTAGTGGGTCATGTTTACAGAATAGAAAGTAGTCTTATGCATAAAGATCAACTTCATGGAGAGTTGCAATCCGAAGTCGTCCTGTTGGCACGCCACGTTTGCGGTACAAAATATCTCCAAAAGAGATGAGGGCTGTTGATCGCTAACTTTGAAGATACGCCTGCAGCGTCATCTCCAAGTTGGCAAATAAACGCGATTGGTCTGGGATGCGAATAGTATGCCATACCTATAGCGATGCGGAACTGCCTACTGCTGTGAGCTATGCAGGAGAGTTTATTCCTCCTGAATCGGTTATTTGAACGCTGATGAGCATGAAGTAATCATACACTTCTGATGTACATCCATCAGAAGAACCGAAGGAAGCCAACAACAACATGCCAAAGTGATGTGTTGCTCATATCCCCCGCACTTACACACCACTACTGGTTTCTGGCTGTTTGCCATCGTCAGGTGGAGACAGTAAGATCAGGTTCAGTGAGCGTTGAAACAGTGGATAAGTGGTAAACAAGGTTATACTTGAATGCCACTGTTGCTTATGGTTCGTACAACGAACTACGATGTTCAGACACAGAATCACAAAGTGATTCTTGGTCAAGCACTCAAGCAGGCCTATGGATGGCCAAAGTAATGTGTTGCTCATATCCCCATCTCTTACACTCCACTACGGTGTCTGGCTGTTGCCATCGTCAGGGGAGACAATAGATAGTTCCAGTGAGCCGTTTGTACAGTAGATAAATGGTAACAAGTACAGTGAATGCACGTGGTTACATGGTTCGGGTTACATTAAAATTCACGATGTCAAACACAGATCACATAGTGATTGGTGGTCAAGCACTCAAGGCGCTCTGATGACCAAAGTAAAGCGTTGCTCAACATCTCGCATACTTGGTCATCCATACGCAGATGAGTGCTTGTCCACCACAATCACTTGGTGATTGTGTGTATTGAAAATCGTGCGTTCGCCCTGTACAGCGCGCATTCAAGTATAACTCTGTTAACAACAAGTCACGTTTTGAAAAAATGGTGGCGCTCTGACGTTTCGAATTTTTACTTTTCACTAAGACCGATACACTCAGGTTTATTCTAAATTATATAGCTGCAAAATTTTAGATCGTGTTCTGTACTAGTTTTCTGGATTCAAAAAAGCGTCATTCTTCTTACTGGGTTCTGATTTTAACTAATCAAACTCATGAAGAGCCCTTTTTCTAAGCACAGTATTCGAGACTGAGAGCTGTAAAATCACATCTCTTGTCACAACGATTTGAATAGGGTTTCACACCTTCATCGTAAGCAAATATCTCTCGTCAAATCGGGCTGACGTTATCTGATGTTTTGGGGTGCGAGATAAAAGGGTCGCTTTCAGCCAATATTTACATTATCGACCTATTTAACAAGGACTTTGTCATGGAAACGGTAATCCCTCCAAACGCAACTGATGCAGCAACCAACACTCCCGGTCTTCATTAATCATCGACAAAATCTTTTGTTTACATAGTGAGGACCACCTCAAACCCACGCACACCACGCACCATCGATTTTATTTTGTGTTTTTAGAAATCACAATTAACTGTTGTCATGACTCAGCTTGTTTACACAGCCTATCATTATTGTGACTGTTATTATTATTATTATCTTTGCAATCATGAGTGATTTTATGGGCATGACTTTCTCGCGGGTCGTACGTAAAGACTGACTCAGCATTCACGGCCAATGTCACGTGACATTTTAGATTTGACCAGCTGGCGCGTATCGATTAGCAATTGTCATTCTGATGGATGGTATAACAATCCTGGGCGTATAACAATTGTTCTTGTGGTTAGCTGTTTACGTGTTTCAGCTTGATTGTAGACCCATCAACCCTTGATTGGCTTTTTCTCGTTAGGACTTCGATGACTTCAAAGTTCTCTGTCGTAGTATGCTTCTGGTAGATAACGACGTCGCGTGAACCTCTTGGTCGGTTGCTTTAGAAACAATTCGCCGGATTGAAGTGGAGACATTGTTGTTGAATGGACATTGGGGACACGACGTTGATTGTCTACGTACTACATATCACCACGGATGTTGTTGTAGGGTTTTTCTACCGATTATGACAACAAGCAAAGTGCAACTAAAAGCTTGCTGTGTTTGGGATGTACCACTATCGCAGACACTAAGCGGAGTATGTCTCATCTTGAGACTCAGCTGAGTTTCACAATGCGTGCAGTGTTGCACCAGTATCTTGGAAGAGTGACTTGAAAGGTTTACTTCTGGTGAAACCAAGGTCGGACGGGTGCGCTTGTCTGGAGGGAATGTAGCAGGTGAGTGTGCAGGGCTCCACCCATTGCCAACGATAGCAATGCACCGACAACAATAGAAAGTGTGCATCATTTCAATAATGCTTCACTAGATTTCTTGTTGTGACAATAAACTCGAAACAAAACAAAAATGTCGTGTGTAATTAGACAAAACATCTCACCCTTCCTCTCTTTTTTTCTATGTATTGTACACCTCATTGTTTCAGCTGGCTGAGCACACTCACTACCGGCGCACAGCATTTTAAACCAGATTAACCTGGAGTTCTTTTCATTTTTTCCTGATTTTTTCATCTTTTAATCATTGGTTATTTTCGAATCGATAATCAATTTATCTGACAAACACAATCTTTACCTTTTGCATCAACAAATCAATACCTTCCCCAGGGTTCTTGCCACATGATACCTACGGTGGTTCTTTTTCGACCACTTTCCTTGGAGATCACAGTCATCATCATCATCGTCATCAACAAGAACAACGATATCCTTATATCTGTCTAGGCCTGGGCAACCTGACAGTATCTTAGCCCACGCGCAGTCTCTGATTGTGTGGCACTTTGCCTGGATCAGGCTTGTGCTTTCATACCACACCGGCATCACACGTTTCAATGTTTGATGCCCATTTAATCTTACAGCGAAAACAAGATATAAATGTTAGAGCACCCATGCCTGTGACTCAACAATCGCATTTCAGCAATTCGACATCCGCAAGACGGCTTCCTTGTCGTCTGCACTTCCATCACGTTCCTAGATGATTTTACTTACTGTTATAACAAACGAACAAAAGCTACAGTGCGTTGAATGGAACTCATTAGAAGTTAGGTTGAGTAAAAGAACGGTAAATTGGATCTCAGGGGTTACATCATAAACTTGTAAATCTTGACAAATATTTGTATTAGATTGACGTGGATATATACTAAGAGGAAAATCGACCACTTATCTTGGTCATTCCCACGAGACGTGACACACTGTAGGCTGTTTAGCGGTAAGGTCGAATCAGTGGTGTGGGGTTGACTACTACTTAATCATGTTCCCTGTCCTGATAATCATCCTTGGTCTGACGAAGCTTCTGAGTCAGAAGTAAAACGTTACCCTAACGGATTGCACTCAAATTTCTTTGCATTATGAATACACGATCGGTCCTAAACATATTCCAATCGATTGTTGACAAATATTTCTTTTCTGAATACTCCAAATTACTTGCACAGGTTAGCAGCGGGAGTTCTGTCTGTGTCGCCACTAGTATGTCCTCACGTGGCCATCGAAACTTTCGTTGACCTCACAGAACACCACCCCCAGGGGACCAACAGTCAAGGTCGTCACTTCCTCTAAGCCTTCAGGTCAACTTCGTTAAGGTCAAATCGCCTGTTTTTCAAACTTGCCGTGTGCTGGTATTCTAATCGATTGACATGTTGTAGAGGAAGGGATGATAATTACGTCTGGTTAAAAGAGTTCAAATCGTGTTTCATGTCCTAATATCCATATTGTTATTTAAATGGGCTTAGAGGATGTTCAATGCAACGTCGTTCCCACATATCTCATCGGCTTATCGATTGCGTTCCAATTCATTTTCGAGGTCAACATTTCCAGCGTTAATCCCATTTACTCAAGATTGGACACCTATTGGGTCCAAGCGTTTGTCAGGCAACTGATAAACAATAAATCATCATCATCACAGACAGCATTCGACCGGTAGGACGTACCGAATTTACTTAACTGGCACACAACCATGAAAAATTAAAATCATAGATGGGGAAGGGTGGGACTTAAATAGCTACGGATTCTATAGAAGAGTAAGCACAAACAAATTGGGATGAGGTGTCTACACCTCGAATGGAACATGCATTCAAACAGGTTTCGTGAACGAGTAGAGCGACATCAGCATGACATCATAAGAAGCTTTTCTCGTCACTCCGCTGGACAACATATAACGTTAAGCAAACACTCCAAGAAGATGCTTACTGCAAGACCACCATTGAACACTATTTCGTGACATATCCTGAAGCGTGATCTGCGTTCAGCAGCTAAGAGCTGCTATTCCCCTGCTTGCAGACGACGCTTTACACAATGTGAGAGGTCATGAGCTAGTTCTTCCCAACTCGCCGGGTTGATGCCGAGAGCTTTCATATCTCTTTTGCAAACGTCTTTGTACCGCAAGTGCGGTCTGACCAACGGTCGACTTCCTAGTTGCAACTCACCATAGAGTAGATCTTTCGGAATACGACCATTTTTCCATTCTGTAGACATGACCAAGCTAGCGCAGGCAGCGCTGTCGCAATAGTGTGAACATGCTCTATAGACCAGTTTTTGAAAGCACTCCAGCATTAGTCACTCTGTCCATCCACGATATGTTCAAGATACGACGGATGCTTCGTAGATGGAAAGCATTCAACTTCCATTCGTATCTTGCGTGGGTGGTCCAGTTTTCACTGCCGTACAGTTGAGCATTTAGTACACACGCGCTGTATACCATCATCTTTGTTTTTACAGTCAGCTTGCGGTTACCCCAAACACGAGAGTTCAAACGGGACAGAATGACAGCTGCTCGAATCAGTATGAACAAGAATATATAGTTCTTGCTCTGCACTCTGTCTGCATTCGGACTTGTGATTTCACATTCAGGAATCTTACCGTCTTTCTCCCTAACTGCTGAAGACTGTCTGCTTGATTCAGTACCTCATTTCGCATACTGTGTTTCAAACAATACACATAATCTCTCCCTTGACAATAATATTGATAAGGGAATTGGCGGAGTAACTGCCATCTTGCTCCACTTAAATTTTCTTATCTCGGGTAAGCGTTAGCAGACTGTGAACAGCGAAATGACGGTTCGTTGTACGAACCCTATATAACAGTTGGCATACAAATATAACCTTGTTTACTTTAATCCACTGTTTCAAGGCTCACTGAACCTGATCTTACTGTCTCCACCTGACGACGGCAAACAGCCAGAAACCGGTAGTGGTGTGTAAGGGATGGGGATGTGAGCAACACATTACTTTGGTCATCCATAAGCGCCTCGAGTGCTTGACCAAGCATCACTTTGTGATCCGTTTGGAACATCGTGTGTTCGTTGTACGCACACTATATAACAGTTGGCATACCAAGTTCTAACCCTTGTCAATTAGCAGTGTTTCACCTTTTAACTGCTGCAGGTAAATTTCGCGGACACTCATGCAACGGAACGTCTTAGATTCTGTTGCTTCCGAAGAAGACTCTGTAGTCATGTAACTGTCGTTGGCTATTAGATCCTCTCGCATTTACGATGTAGATTCGACGTCCACCGTAGGAGACCAACAGCGACTCGTGTCCAACTTTTCTGGCAGGAAAACAGGAGTTTTCTCTCCATGCCGGTTTCTTTAATTTGCACTTTCATCCTTAATCCTAGGTAGTAAAGTCCTCTTCTGATGATCACGCCGCCGGGGTGTAACATCCGAGTTCTGACTATCATTGCAAGCGCTGCGGGTGAGATTGTTCCTCCCCAATCGGACTGTTTAGTCATTCAAAAAGCTGTAGAAAATAAACATTCATGCGATTGTGATGTACATCCATGGTCGACATCAACCGAATGAGGCCAACAACAACAAAGTCCTTTTCTCTCCAACCATCTAGGTCTCAAGAAGCTGACTACAACTGCTATGCTCAAAGCTTTTGTTCCTTCCGTGTCTTGTAAATCACACAAACACCGCCATCAGTTACTCATGAGGATCTCATTCAATAATCAATATTCTGCGCGTTTTTAACGGAAACCTTTCCAATTTCGTTTATTTGGTGTTTGCGCTCTACATTCCAACGTGTTTGTTGTGTGTGCCAGACTGTGCGTTTTGGATTGAATGTTTGCAAATCCTTGCTTTCGTTGCTGACGTCAAAATACACAAAGTATCGATTTTTGCACGAGGTTGAGTAGTCCGCTTGCTTTGTACTGGGAGGCTTCGAATTGTAGAGCACCGACGACATGTGACTGTCTAATTATGTTGCCAATTGCGAAATTCGTTCCGTATAATGTTCGAGATGAGTGTTGGTTTCAAAATCTGAGTTTGGTCTCGATAATATTGATCATATTGTTGTTTTATCACGACGACAATATTGGCAGCATCCTTTTTTTCATTTGTTAGTAAAGCCATCTTGGAATCGACCGAGGCGGTTTCTCGATTGTTGAACACCCTACTCCGCATTCCAGAACTCACGACAGAAGTGGTTGCCGTCAAGGTGAGGAAGGTTATTTTGTTTGAACTTGAAATCGATTTGATTTTCCGTTATTCATGTGTTCTCTTATTGCCGTTCACAAAGAATGAACCGTGTGATTTATCCATTTATCTGGTTTTACACTTCTCGCGATGTGATTGGTCGATTTTTTGTTCTTTTGGCGTGTTGTCATTGGTCCAAATCGGTTCGGGTATTTCATATGCATTAGATGAAATGGATATTTAGTGGTCTATGTCATGCCACCGTTTCCACAGGCAGCTTTTTCCAGTCTATACCAGCTGACGCATAAAGCGTTCGGCGTGTCAACCGTTCTGGTTTCATACGCAGGACGTGCCCCGAGCAGCGGAGACGACGTCGGTTAATGGCTGTTTGAACGCTAGTGCCGTGGCTTCCTAAGACACGGCGCCTGACATCAGAGTTTCAAACGTGGTGTTGCCACAGAATGTGAGAAATCCTTCGCAAACAACGTTGCTCGAAGACCTCCAGCTTTCTAACATCTTCTGCACAAACTGTCCAACATTCTCTCCCATAAGGCAATACTGACCTTACCGGGGTGGAATATATCCTTCGCTTCAAATTTTAGCTCAAATCACGTCTCTTCCAGTGAATGCCAGTCTTGCCTCAGCAATTCTGGACGTGATTCCCTTCTCTATCCGACCCCCAACATCCACCAGACTTCCTGGGTAGTTGAACTGTTCGACATGATCGAGAACCAGGTCATTCACAGCAAAATTTGGCACTTCACCTAACTAGTCCCGAAGGAGCACTTTACACTTGCTTGGTGAAAAGAATAACCCATTCTTAGATGCCTCTATTGCCATCATATACAAGGCTTGTTGGGTAAATGTTAGGTCTTCACCCAGTAAAGCAATATCATCAGCCTAATCCAAGTCCATAATACGCCCATCTGGAAGCAGCTGAACGCCACCCGTGGAAAAACTACTAAGAGCACTCCGGAGGACGTCCTCGATGTCAAATTTGAACAAAAACGGGAAATTTGACAGCCTTGTCTTACACCCGTTGTGGTGCTGAATGGCATTGAAAGGCTATCGTACGCGTATAACTCCTTTCGGATAGCGACCTACTTCGATGGAATTTCATTGCGATGTAATCAGTTCCATATGGCGGATATGTCAACCGAGTCTAATATCTAGAAATATCACAACGTTTGATCGCTGATACATCTTTGAAAATGCTGTTGGACCACTTTTGACCCGTTTTAGAGCATTAGATATAAGCGCCAAAAGCTCGTCATTCAAGGTGTCTGTGTCATTAGTGCAACTACTGAGATTGGTGAAACTAGTTACAGTCTGAAATGGGGGATTGTGAGCTATTACATTGACGTTGATCATAAACAAGAACAATATTATGTCATTTGGTGTTTAGAAAGCTAGGGAATCTATTCAAGAATAAGCATTGACTATGGGCTGAAGTGTCTACATTCATGCAATCTAGTTTGAGAAAAGTGAAACCAGGAAGACACTTTCTTTGGTATTTTTCTTTCATAGGACATCAAACGCTTTTATTGCCACCATACAAGATCAATCCAACGCTCGCACAGGCCTACAACAAAGCCGACACTTAACATGATTCTGATCTATCACTCCGAAGGTGAATAATCTGTGCTATATCTGATCGCGAACCCAAAACAAATACAACCAGTTTGCAAACCTCGGTCTTTGCCCGTGTGATACCTTGCCTGAATCAGACTTGTTATTTCATACACAGATGTGACCAATGTCGGCGCAGCACGTCTTTCAGGCTGAGGTCATTACGATCAGATATCGAGGTGGTTAGTTACGCTTTGTAATATGTCTTGTAACAGCATTCACTGACGGTCTTGAACTGAGCATCTTCTTGGAGTATATTTGTGACTACTCATCCGTGCCAAGCCCATCGAACTATTCACAAAGTTGATCACGACGGTTCATAATGGAATCACTGGACTCGAGTTTCGCTCTTATTTGAGTTCATCAGCAGTGTATATCCTCCGCTTCGGCGGTGGGATTCGAACCCCCGACTGTCACAATTGTAGTCCCATGCCTTAACGACCTGGGCTACCGTCCACCGTTTTGACCGATCGCAATTAAGCGTTTATGAACTGTTACCCAGACTGAGACACTTGAGTAGCTTTGTTTGCCCGACTAGTTCAAAAGCAGACAGCAACATCCGTTGTGGTCGCCCAACCGAACAGATCTCTGTGCCAGCTCTTCCCATCGGATACAGTGTATGCTAACACAGATTAGATCTGATGGGCATTGTTGTTTAAGCGATGTTTGGAGTGTTTGCTTAGCATTGTACGCTGTCAAGTGGAGAGACGAGAAAAGCTTGTTGTGATGCATTGCAGTGAAATCCGCATGGAAGCTGCCATGTTGATGTCGCTTTATTCGTTGACGAAACCGAATTGAATGCATGTTCCATTCGAGGCATAGGAACCTCATCTCTGTGCGTTTGTGCTTACTCTTCTGTAGAAATCGTGGCTGTTTAAGGCACGCTATTCCCCATGTTTCAGGATTTTAAATTTTTCTAGGTAAGCATTAGGAACATGCTACCGATGTAATTAATGATGATGGTGAGATCCAGTTTGTTATTCCGGCCTTCGTCTGCTTAAATCACGTCAGTGTCCACAATTTCGAGCTATGCTTTCCAAATAAACTCGAATGAGATAGATTGGTACCTTGTAAACGAGATATCGAACTTTGGACCTGTAAGATGCACTGTGGATGTTTTTCAATGCAGTTGGCTATACATTCGGTTGTGATTCTCGCTGTGTCGCGCACAAACCCGTGTCAACATTACGCAATCATTTCAACAATATAAAAGACAAAGTTGTAAAAGAAGAACAATCGTATATTGTCTACAAGAATACGTGCTGAGATTGCGAGAAAAAACTACATCGGATAACCTGGCCGCAAGCTAAGTACAAGACTACACGAACACCGGTTAGCTGTACGAAGGCACGACCCAAGGTCACTGATTCCAATACATGTTGATCAATTCGGACACCAATTCGATTGGGACAACGCGAAGATTTTAGCCAAAGAAAACAACCGACGAGCGCGAGAATTCATCGAGGCGTGGCACTCAACAACGACATCAATCAACCAACACCTTCAATTGGCTACAACCTATGGACCAATGAAAACTCGATGGACAAGAATGCAACACATGAATTCCACCAGCCAACGAGAGTGATGGCGAACGGTCAGACGGACCTTATTTAAACCAATAAATACCAATCTTAATTCACCTCGAAGAATGTTCTGCTGATGATGTCATCTAGCTCAATGACGAAACGTCCAACAACAACTACACAAGCTCGGCGAACACCATTTGAACAACATCCTCATCCTGAGCTACGTATATTCTGCTCTATTGCTAAACACATAAATACGAACTGCAACATCGGTTCTCCTTTTGGCACCAAGGGCCCAAAGAGAAGGTGTGGCTCACATACTTGGAACAATCTCGCCGCTGATGTCTACGTATGCGTCCTACTCTTTTATATTCAACATTCAATGTTTCCAATAATATTTGTGAGGACCTCGGGACATACAACCTCCTGTCTTCTGGCTACGTCCACACCACAGTTGGCAGTACCTTCCGCGTCGACATCACCGTCATCGTTATAATCACCACCTTCTGCCACCACACAGAGACATTCAATCCCATCATTATCCCAAATAACTATCGATCCTGAGGGACATTTCCGCCCAACTTTACAGCGCAATCTGTCCATCAAACAAATATCCCAAATTCACTACGAGGACGTGTGCTTGAGAGTCGCCCACGATAGCTCTTCTAGTGTCAATCTGTCAATTACAGTAAAGTTGGATTACGGTTCTTGTTGTAACTGTCTTGTAGACACAACGAATCGGCCTTGATTTTTGACACACACGAACTCGTTCTTTACATGTAACGTGTCCTGTCGGTTCGAACGATTATTGGGTTCATGTGCTCAACTGTCAAGTGAACCGCTTAGAGACGAAACTCTCACATAGTCTTGTAGTATTCGCTCGGCGTTTGCTTAATTCAATTCCTGCACTTCATGTACGCAAGAACTCATCTTTAACTGATCATCATCATCATCACAAGCAACATGAGGCCCAAGTATTAAGCCAGACAAAGTCCATACATCTTTAACTACTGATTGAACAGTGGGAAACGTGATTTGGTTATTGTAACCAGTACAAAATTCAATTGCATTGTAACTGGTACGGTTAGTGTAGCTCTGAGGAAGAGGCTATAATGCATCATACAACTGCCACGGTCACCTCTTCACTCTGAGGTGTATTGCTGAAATTATACTGTCGTCTTCAACTATGTTGTCAGTGGTGTCATCATCACCATTAATATTTTTATCATCATCAAGGTCATCCTCAACATCACCACATCATCATCATTATCATCAACGTCATCATCATCAACGTCGTCATCATTATCATCATCAACATCATCATCACCATCATCATCATCATCATTATCTTGATAATCCTCAACGTCGTCGTCATCATCACCATCTTCATCATCATCTACGTCGTCATCATCATAATCATCTTCATCATCATCAACGTCATGATCACCATCATCATTATCTTCATCATCATCTACTTCGTCATCATCATCATTATCATCATCAACGTCATAATTATCTCCATCATCATCATCATTATCTTCATCATCGTCAACGCCGTCATCATCACTATCAACATCATTATTATCACGGCCAACATTATTATTATTATTAGCAAATGAGAATTGCCTAACCACCATGATAGGATAAATGTTATTTTAACGAGAAAGTGTGGGGCGCAAATAAAACTGCTGATTTCGTTACATTATAACATCAATTACAAAACTGAACAAAAGGTGAGTCATTGAACACCCTTGTCGACAACATCAACCGTAGGAAAGTTGGCTAAAATATAGTGCACGAATATGTTCACGTACTTTTGCTGGACACGTGTGTGTAACAATGTCTTGAATAAGCGTTCCGATCAGCCAATCTAAACGCAACCCAAACATCGCTATGTGCGGTGATCTTCTAAGACTTGCCAAAGAATAAATATGTGATCGGCACATCCGCTACCGGGACTAAAATCCTGCTTGCTATTCAGGAATCTGTAAATCCATGCATAATATTAGGTACCGAAGCAAGCAGCCGAGTAAAGATGGGTGTTAGACCTATTCTCCTGTGGTTCTAGCAGGAAGTAATCAAGCTGCCAGCATTTGTAACACATAAACAAGGCAACAGGTTAACGTCTTTTAGCCAGCTAATTTTCTAACGTAAATGTTCAGCCGACGAAACAACTTCGATAGATAGCTAGATTTATGGATGGATAGATACGTAGATGGATACCTAGGGATATATGGATGGAATAATACATAGATAGATAGATAGATAGATAGATAGATAGATAGATAGATAGATAGATAGATAGATAGATAGATAGATAGATAGATAGATAGATAGATAGATAGAGATAGATAGATAGATAGATAGATAGATAGATAGATAGATAGATAGATAGATAGATAGATAGATAGATAGCTATATAAATAGATAAATAGATTGTTAGATAGATAGATGTATAGATATATAGACAGATAGATAGATAGATAGATAGATAGTTAGATAGATAGATAGTAAGATAGATAGATAAATAGATATATTTATAGAGAGATGGATAGATAGATAGATAAATAGATAGATAGAAGTATAGATAGATAGATAGAGGTTGTATAGATGTTATGATACGATAGATTAGATAGGAAAATAATAGATAGAAGATTAGATAGTTTGATGATCGCATAGATAGATAGATAGATAGATACGATAGATAGATAGATAGATAGATAGATAGATAGATATAAACCGATTCGATGCTAGATAGATTAGCTAGATAGATAGATAGATAGAATAGATAGATAGATAGATAGGATTAGATAGATAAGTAGGTTAGATAGATAGATATAGATAGATAGATGGATAGATAGATAGATGGATAGATAGAAAGAAAGATAGATAGATAGATAGATAGATAGATTAATAGATAGAAAGATAGATAGATAGATACATGGATAGATAGATAGACAGATAGATCAATAGATAGATAGATGGATAGATAGGTAGATAGATATATAGATAGATAGATATATAGATAGATAGATAGATAGATAAATATATAGATAGATAGATAGATGAATAGATGAATAGATAGATAGATAAATAGATAGATAGATAGTTGGATAGATGGATAGAAAGACAGATAGATAGATAGATAGATAGATAGATAGATAGATAGATATATAGATAGATAGAGATATAGATATATAGATAGATAGATAGATAGATAGATAGATGTATAGATAGTTAGATAGATAGATAGGAAAATAGATAGATAGATAGATAGATAGATAGATAGATAGATAGATAGATAGATAGATAGATAGATAGATAGATAGATAGATAGATAGATGGATAGATAGATAGATAGATAGATAGTTAATAGATAGATAGATAGATAGATAGATAGAAAGATAGATAGAAAGATAGATAGATAGATAGTTTGATAGACAGATGGATAGATAAATAGATAGATAGATAGACAGACAGATAGATAGATAGATAGATAGATAGATAGATAGATAGATAGATAGATAGATAGATAGATAGATAGATAGATGTATAGATAGTTAGATAGATAGATAGATAGATAGGAAGATAGATAGATAGATAGATAGATAGATAGATAGATAGATAGATAGATAGATAGAT
>JACCGJ010014413.1:0-17308 GCA_013407085.1 Atriophallophorus winterbourni
ACGGTACGTGATTGCCAAATATTTCATAATTACGAAAACGTTTATTTTATATCTCTCACTCTTTTGATTATTATTATATTTATACTATTTGAAATATGTATACTAAAACACCTATCTCGAAACGAATTAATTTACGTAAAATCCCCAAGACCAACAAATGCTCCGTATACTTAGATCAGAACACTTCCGTTATTTTGAATAAATTACGGAAGTTAGAATCCAAATTAAATGAAATTCGAAAAAACAACTCTTTCGTTACACAGGTTTGCAAGACATTACAACCATTGACCATCCTTTTGGATGATAATTCAAATATCGACAAGGATATACTTCAACGAACTAATAAGTTCGTTGAATCAATTGTTACTGAAATTTGTCAAAGAGACTTAAGATCTAAAAATGTTATTCTGTTTAATATAGACGACAGATATCTTTTACAAGATTTAAAAACTACTATCTGCTCATCTTATGGCTTCCCATTTGACTGCGCTTCGCTAAAACGCTTGAGAAAATTTAAGCCTTCGAGGTCTTGCCCAATCCTATTAGAACTCAGCGACAAATGCCTGGCATCACAAATTTTAGCCCGTAAGGATGTTTTGAAATTAATTCCTAGATTTGAAAATGTATTTTTTAAACCTGATCTCACGCCAATGCAACGGAGAACTAGGTTCCATAAGCGTTGCGTTACTACTCCATATTCCACTGAATCTTCCAACAATGGAAAAGAAACGATGGAATTGGATGAGGTGCCACAAGAGTCGAATGCGCCTCCAACTTCACCTTCTTCTGTGAATAATTCAACACAACCTATTATTTCACCTAAAATTCCAACTAAAATTATTACATCCCCTCACTTGAGGAAAAGAACCATCTTACCGAAGTTTCGACAAACTAGTGCGTTATTGCCTGCACCACCTCCTTTCAGGAATTCTTCAACTTTTGACAATAGAAATACTCGGAACTTTAATCGTCGTATAATGCCTTATCCATTAGATCGGAACTTGGCATGGCAATTCCATCGACCAAGTCCGCAATACCCGAGCCCATTTTCGAATTATTACATTCCATCAGAGCACTTTTTAACCATATAAGCTGGTCCCCCGACACCAATTTTCCATATTTTAACTCATTTAACACTCACTCTACTATGTTCCCTTATTCAAGTATGAGAAATTTTCAAATCCCTCCACAAAGGCTTTTAACATAAACCAACATGCTCCACATAATAATCAAATACATAATAAGCCATTTTCTGATCATAGCCCCTCATCTCTTAGATTTATTCTTATCAATGCTCGATCCATTACTAACAAGATATTAGCTTTACGTTCATATCTTCTCTCTAATCCCGCTGATATTATTCTTATAACTGAATCTTGGACAAAAAAGGAACAATCAGACTGTAAACTTCTGATTCCAAACTATCACATTTTTAGAAAAGACCGCGTTTCAAAACGTGGAGGAGGTTGCCTTGTTTATGTTCACTCCAACCTCCAAGGTAACATCATCATTTCATCCGTCTTTGGTCATATCGGAGATTCTATCTGGCTGGCACTACCGGCCTTTGATCTCTTACTTGGATGCATCTACTATCCACCAGCTACTATTTCTTCATCGCTTCAACGCTTGACTGATTGTTTCATAGAAGCCTCTGTCCACCCTTCCCGCTATAAATTAATTGCAGGAGATTTTAGCATACCTTCACTTAACCAGGTAGAATGCAACGACATAAATCTTAATTCTTTTTCCAATACCACCAAACTATTAGGTTTTACACAGTTTGTTGATAAACCAACGCGCAATAAAAATATCCTCGACCTTGTCTTTACTTTGAATATCACACCTTCAAACCTGAACGTATCTCCGTCATTTTTTAATGGAGATCATAACATTATATCTTTTGAATTGAGTTGCAATAGCATAATAACTAGTGTTAAAAAACCACATATAATTACTCACATAGATTGGAAAATCTTTAAAAACCTCATTAGAAACGAAGATTGGACTGAATTTTTCCTTTCTGACAATTTTAATGTAACCTCCAAAATCTTTCATAATAAACTTGTTGAGTTACTACAGAAATCTACTACCAGACATGCTAGACACCCCAAACTGAGTAAAGCTTATAAGTTAGATAAAAGCATTGCTTATTTGACATCATATGCTCGTAATAAGCATGACTTTTCTTCCCTTCTGCACGAGTATGAACTATCCGACAAACTAGTACAAATTATGAACCATAAACTGATTTCTGATGAGTCTACAGCCCTCAAGTCTAGTAAAAACAGAAAGCATTATCTAAATTAATGAACGCTAGTGCATCGAAAAATTCAGATAAGATAAACAACATCATTAAACAGGATCAACATGGTAAAAATTGCTATTTGCGAAGAATTTCTTTTATTTTTCAATGCTTCATATAATAACAACTCTTATCCAGAGGTAATCGTACACCCTACATGCAATACATTAGACACAATTACAATTAATACCTTTGACATACGTAAAGTTTGTAATCAAGTTACAATCTCCTACAAACCTGATGAAACAGGTTTCGTACCAGCAATACGCAAAATTGGATCTGAAGACTTCTTCTTATTACTACTCAATCTCTTTAATACGTCAATCAAATCAGGAACTTTCCCCTTAGAATGGAAACATTCCGTTGTCATTCCGCGACATAAGTCCGGATCACTACATACAGTTACCAATTATCGACCCATTAATCACACACCACTTCTAGCTAGAATATTTGAGAAGCTTGTCAGACAGGCCACCCTAGCATACTTGACACCAAACTATTTCATATCAAACCAACACGGATTTCTCAACAGAAAATCTTGCGTCAATTGTCAACTAGAATTTCTAAATTACGTGACACAATCACTTGATTCAAACCTTGGAGTCATAGTTGTATTCATTGATATTATGAAAGCCTTCGACAGGGTCCCGCATAATCTACTCCTCGCAAAATTATCTGCTGTAGGTATTACTGGAAACCTACTTTCGTGGTTCAAATCTTTTCTCACTGGTCGCACCTTTTTGGTATATATAAATTGCTACCGTTCTAGAACTTTGCCAATTCCAAGCGGAGTCATACAAGGAAGCGTTCTAGGTCCACTACTCTTCTTGATATTTATCAACGATATACTATCTGTCATAACACACTGTAAGATCTTTTTGTTTGCAGATGATATAAAAGTCGCCATAGCCTTTCCATCTAACCAAACTAACGACTTTATATCAGAATTGAACCAAGACCTGGATGCTCTACTTCAATGGAGTATTCGTAACGGTCTTGAGTTCTCCACCAATAAATCTACTTCCATCAATTTCAACTCTATCATGCCAAAAGATTCTATCATCCTAAATAATACACCACTACAACCAGCACAATGTGTACGTGATTTAGGTTATCGATATTCTGGATCACTTACATTTCATGAACAAATTTGCTACTTAATTTCTAAAACAAAAAAGAATATAGGTTTACTTCATAGATTCATCTCTCTGCCCAAGTGCAAGCTGGAACTTTACAAGTTACATACACTACCTTTATTAGAT
Organism: Atriophallophorus winterbourni; assembly: GCA_013407085.1. Taxonomy (NCBI): domain Eukaryota; kingdom Metazoa; phylum Platyhelminthes; class Trematoda; order Plagiorchiida; family Microphallidae; genus Atriophallophorus; species Atriophallophorus winterbourni. The sequence continues at coordinate 3,565 of JACCGJ010014413.1, forward strand.
TACTGCAACATTATATCTAGTAACATTACTCGGTCTGATAGCTATGCTTTAGAAGGCATCCAACGTTCTTTCACACGATCCATTACCACCAGTTCGGATAAGCATTCATATAAGGAAAAATGTCAGATCCTAGGATTGTAACCATTATGGTTTCGAAGAATAAAACAGAATCTTATACTCTTTTACAGAATATTGAAAAAAGATATGATCGACATTGATATACAATTAGATTTCAAAAACTCTGAAGTATATAATCTTCGACACAAAAACAAAATATGTATACCGAAAATCCACAATCGTATACGAAAAGACTTCTTTATTTATAAATATTCTCGTTTATGGAATTTACTTCCTAATAATATAAGATTGAGCACTTCACAGACTGAATTCAAAAAACAACTCAACTCTTTTTTATCTCCGAAAAAATTAGGTAAGCTATTTCTAATTAATACAACTATAGATAATTTATACTTATACGGCATAAAAGGCTTTTAATATTTTTTTAGCAATAAAATTTTTAAAGTGACATATAACTTTTTTCTTGAGAATTTACTTTTCAGAATTGTTGAAATTCAACAAAATACACTCTCACAATTCTTGAAAGGGCGATGCAACTCATATCTCCGTGACCCGATAAAGTGAACTCTTTATACAATTATCTGCGTTTGAAGTTGCATTTGGAACATCATACATGAATAAACATTGTGGTCCTGACCTACCCAAACTGGGCTAACAGTATTTACAAACGGTGTAGTTTGTGTGAATAAATAATTTTAGCCAATCAAATAACTGACCAATCAAAGCTGACGAAATTGTCACAAAATCATTCAGAATAAGTTTAGCCAATGAAATAACCGACCAATTAGATGTCATTGAACGAACGCTAAAGATTTTATGGTTTGTGTATATTAGCAAAAACAAATTTATTTGGTGCGATTACTTACAAATCAAAAGTAGACAGACCAGATCGCCAAGAAATTTAAACTAAAAATTCGGGTTGTCTATAGCAAAGCTCGTTTGAATGGCCGGATTAGTAAATTATATGCACGAGTATCTATTTTGTTGTACGGTCTAATAACGCAATATGCTATACTTAATCTATCTGTGAAATATCATGATATATAAGTTTAAAAAGGATAATACAGAGCTAACAGCCGTTGATAAGTAAGTATCGAGTGCATTGAAATAATAGTTAAATCGTGTTAGACAAATCACAACTACGCATATGTGATTCCTGTGAAACGATCGTTTCTTATAATGTTGACTTTCATTGAAAGTTAACTGCTTACACATATAGATCCTATTTACGATTAACTATTATCAATTTGACGCAAGAAATTGTCCATAAACAAAAAAGTTCAATAAATGTAGTTGTGGACTAATATGGAATTGCACGTTCTAGCGTACCTATTAATGTTCCGACTAATCCATGACTGGGTGTAGTAAACATATGCTGGTAACCAAGCGAATGTAGCCACTGATTAACAGGTGAACCAGAGACGTCGGTCGCATTATCACTCACGACAGTTGTGAGGCTAAAATGTTCGTAACTGGAGAATTTTGAATTCCGACTTTGGTTTAGTAATAAGGTATACACCTGGCCATATGTGGCGAGTGTTTTAATAACAATTAATAAAATTGAATCAATTAAAATTAATGATACTGCTGTTTAAATGATTGATATGGCGTGTCCATATTAGGTTACCAACTTATACTTTGTTTATAACTTTTCTAACATCCCTGACTATTGTTCCTGATAACCAATGGTCCATATTGTATGGTATATTCCGTACATAAACTCTATTCCCAATGTTAAACATTCTTTGTTTTGCACCATGATAGTTGTTAAACTGATGCTCCATTTTACGACTGTGTTTCGGTTGTCGCACAGTTACTGGTTTCAAGGCATCAAATTTCTGCCTTAGCTTTCTTCCCAAAAATAGTTTTGCTGATGGCCTGTTATCGTCTGTGGAATGTATCGCTGTTGACTTACAAGATAATAAGAATATTTCCAAGAAGTTGTGATACGTTCCATCTAACTTTGCTCTGACTCTAGCTCGCTTTAATGTGTTCACAAACCTTTCAACCTGTCCGTTTGACTGGGGGTGGTTGACATGTTTCATTCTGCACGATCTGCGAAACTGTTTAAAAACAGAAGATGTAAATTGTGAGACGTTGTTAGACACAATCGCGGATAGCACCGATTGAGTTGAAGCAACTTTCATTGGAAACACTTCGAGCCACTTTGATTCTGCATCAACAATGACGAAGTAATATATACCTTCAATCGGACCTGCAAAATCAATGTGGATTCGTAACCACGGGCCTTCTGATATTGGCCAAGTGCTGAACTCACATAAAGGGTTATCGACGCTAGATTGTTCGCAATTATGCAGAATTGGAATTCTCATAAATCAAGTTTATTAATCCGGTCAAATCCAAGAACATTCAAAAAATCGAGTTCGGTAATGTAACAATAACCATTTGAATGCACGCCACTAAATGAAATGTTACATTGCAGCATTCCACAGTGTAGACATGCACATCCGGGTTTGTTTTGTTGTAATATGTTGCATTTAAATTGTTAGATAATTCTCTTATCTGATTGAATCGCATTTATATTTGAGACTGTAAGGTCTTTTAGTTTAAAACGTTCGCACTGCTGATTTACTCTGCCAGTGTATGTTATGATATATTCATCAACTCCCATTGTGATTTGCATACAGTTGTATCTGATATTGAACAAAGATGAGCGTTCGCCGAAAATTCTGCTGAGGCATTCAACGGTTTGTATCAAACTGAAATATTTCCGACATTTTAGAATAATATAATTGCAATATTTTTCGCGTTCTACTGGCCACAACTTCCTTAACAACATTCGCACACGAGTCTCCTAATCTAGCTTAGCACCTCGCCACATTCAAGAACTGTGCATAAGCGTCATCCAGATCAAATCATCTAACAAGATTCAGGTGAGTTGCGTTCTATTACTCTGCATTCTTCCGAGAATACTTAATCAAGTAAACCTGTCACATGATCCGAAAGACTGATGAACAAACCTATTCAAGATTACAAAAATCCAAGGGCGATTGGGAACTGCGGTGGATGTGATGATTCAATCCAATTCAATTCAATTCAATAGGGTAAATATGTATAGTTTACTTCGATGCATTGGTTCAAAGCTTTATGATGCAGAATATATTGATTCAATGTTTGGATCGGTCGAGATGAAGTTGTCCAAGTTCGATTTGAATATATCCAAGCTGGGTGAATGTGTAACGTTACTGGGTAGGGAGTTCCAAGTAAAACATACACATACAGAATAAAAATACCTTCGACAGTTCAGCCTCGAGTCAAGTATAAGTACTGTATAGTTATGACTCCGGCTTGTTCGTGGTGGTAGTCGTGTGAATAGTTGATTCAGGGGATGGTTGTGTGTATGCCGTATATTAAACATAAGAATCAAGTCGCCTCTAAGACGCCAGTAGCGAGAGTCAAAGAGATTGAGGCTTGTAACCCGATCTTCGTATTGTTTATGTTTTAAACCACGTACGAGCTAGGTGGTCCGATGATATATTCTCTGCAAGAGGCTGATGTTTGAATAACAATCAATAATAGTAATGCTATTATTAGAATGCTCGTTGTTGAAGTTAAAGTAATTAATACAGAACTGAATATTTTTAGAGTTAATTAGGACAAATACTTAAGAGACAACCCAAATTTTGAAACAATTTACACCACATGAGTTTTCCTGTTCTTCTTTTTATTGCATATACCTCATAACTACATCCTATGGTTATTGTTGAGCTAAATGCTTTTTTAGACCATTACAACTTTGAATCACTTTGAGTCCAGGCCAGTGTGTTCGCCTCGGAACATTCCCATGTTCAAGGTTGTCTGGGTTGAAAATGTTGGCACAAACAAATTTATTTGGTGCGTAGGCAGCGTGATCTGTATCCCAGACTTGTAGCTACTTTGGGGTAGAGAAATGCAGACAGTCTATGTGGAATGCAGATCATTTCATGTAACGAGACAAATCCGTCTCATATTCGCAAACATATATTCAGTAGTCTGTACTGGGTACACTGTAAAGCTTGTTTCCGTCTGTTTGGTGTCAGCAGGTGGAGACGGCCAGTTGAGATTCAGCGAGCCTTATTTCAGTTGATAAGTGGTACGCTAAGCCATCGTTTGGCTTGTATAGCTGTCTATTAAACAAAGAAGTGGTTCCTATGTACACAACTTGGTACACCGTTGATGATTTGTTGTACACTCAAACTTGTACGATCGTTCAAGGTCATATCGGAATTGAGTGACTTCCTCGCTTATTCTGAAACGCTTGTATTGCCCACGTTTGGGAACAAGGAGCTTACGTCAAAGCTGACCATCATCTCATTCTCCTCGATTGTTAAGGTACTTAATCGACCAACAAAATCTATAAGATAAAACTCGGATGTTTATATTGGGCAAAGCATGGTAAGCGAATTTCAACTATGTACCCACCTTTAAAGCTTATTTATCCTGTCACATAACAAAATCCTATTGAATAACAGTTAGAAAAAGACTGTTTGATAAAAGGAAACATATATTTAGAGATTTATTTAACAAAATTTGTCAGTTTTATCAGTTTTGTTTTACTTTCAAATTGATATTCCGATGTAGCCAGTGACCCGAAATGTAAATACCTGTAAAACAGATCGGGTTATCTTTCGTCGCTGGGCTCTATATTCAATAATGTTTCCACTGGAAGAGTGTCATAACGTAGGGACGCGAGTGGCATATTGTTAAGGTCTAATGTTAAATTGAACGGAGGCATTGGACAAGGACCAGTCGTATTTAAGAAGTTATTGATACAACGCATGAATATATTGAAGTATGGTGGCTCTAATTTGCGGCGCAAACGATTTATTAAATCTTCTGCGTAAGATTAACCAGATGGAAACACGCGATTAGTTCGCCTAAGAACGTCCGCAGAAGAAAATTCTACTAGCATTACGTCATTAGTACTCCTTAACCAGCGCTTGGAAAGCGGGAGTGACGCTACATCAAAGTTTTTCAATATTGCCACAGCAAGCACGTGCCTACATGGCAAACATTGATCCACGAAAAAGGTACATGTGCACTTCTAATTTAAGCAGCACACCCCCAAACCCGCGAGTCCCTAACAAGAACCATAATTTCCGTTGAGCCTACTATAGTAACTCTTGAAGCAGTTACGTTTGCGGATATGAGGTCTACGGCGTATGGCATAAGAAGATCGCACAGGGAATCTAATCCCGAGTGGTTGGGGACGCGAACCCGCCTCTTGCTATTCAACAAAATTTCGCGTTGTCGGTGCCAGATAAGATACCCAACACCAATTTGGGATATCCGAATGGCCTCCCATATAGCGATCCGACCACTAAGGCGATTCCTTTTTAAATATTTGTGCATCGCCTCTACCATGTTCGTATCCCCAATACCGTAAGTAGATACCTTAGGACGGCGAGCATTTGCCCACTTACGGGACCTGCCACAGTATTGCCCCTTGAAGTATGAAAAGAACACGGGATCCGCTCTTTGCACATTGATTAACGCAAAGGCGTATCGCTATAAACTCCTGGTACTCATTGCTACGTACACCCATTTAAGGGCCTCCCTCTGGGGGTTACGACGAGTGACACTCCGAATAATGTGCACTCGGCAAAGCAAATGCGAAGCGTTGGGAAAAACGTCACCAACTGCATTCGCTATCGCAGGGGCTCCATCGGACATAATAATACGAACGGCGTCCCTATCACCGACGAATTCAACAAAGATAAGTAGGAACGTCCGGATATCCTGTCGTGTCTCCCGCCACAGAAAACTTATGGCTACATGAAGACTCTTCCAGCAGCCATCCACGATCATCAATTGATAAAATAAATATTTCTCACGATTGGTACGGAAGGTACCATCGATGAGAATAAAATCGGAAAAAAGATTAAACAAACTTAGCATCTCCTTTGTACAGAACACGAAATGCGTCATCCTGTCTGTTTCGTCCAGCAGTACCCTTGCCTTTCCATCGACGTTCAGTTCAGCTTCCATGCGACGAATATAGGCTATGAAAAATGGATTATTATAAGTATATTCACTAATTAATATTTCATTTTAATTGCATTTCAACAAACATTACCTGGATTGTTTCGTCCTGCCAGAACTCGACGACGCATATTCACAACATCCCAGCCAGTAAGATTCTTCTGGAACCGAGCCTTCACATAATACCGAATATTGTACGACGAGGCCCCGCTTTCAAGCAACGGCTGAATGGCATGCAGTTCCGAATGAGTGAGTCGTCTGTTTCGGGAGTGCCACGATCCGGCTTCACCAGTTACTAATTCAAGGTTACTAGTAGTAATCCGAAATTGCGCGCCATGGTGACCAATGTTGAAAAAAGCTTCGCAATTGGTTGCGGTGGAAGTTCGACGACGAATTCCAAGTGTAGGCCTCTGTACGGATCCTTTTCGTTGACACTCATATTTCACGAAACTCGAGTGAATTCTGCCAGCATGTGGTTCAATTCCTCGAGACTTTCGAACAACGGGTTACCAATAGTATGCTGAAAAAGCTCAGTGATATCGTTAGCGCTCATTATTACCAAAGTGATCCCTGATCACTTGCGAGGAGTTTTATTTGACCCAGAATGAATAATTTTAGCCAATCAAATAACCGACCAATCAGATGTCAGAACGTTAGTGAGAATAATTTTAGCCAATCAAATAACCAACCAATCAGAGGTCACAACGTTTGTGAGAATATCCTTATTCGACTGTTATGATACATAACCCCACCCTTTACTGAACTTTGGTAATTGACGCCGAACCTGCTGAACTCCACCCGACCCCCTGTACTGACTATCCTATGGTTATATTTTAAGCTCATAGCTTTTTGTACCATAATATACTATTGACCATTGACTATTGAGATATGTTTATCGAGCAAGCTGCACAAAGCCAGTGCTCACTTGCGTTTTGTTTGTGTTCATTAAAAAAAGAGCGAACGTCAAACCCTAGCAACTAGGATGAAACCAGGAAGAGCAGATTCTACATTCTATCCCGTCAAGAAGAGGGGTGGAACAACCGCCTTAACCGCAATTGTAGCTTCGAACAGCTTTTTGCTTTCAGGAACATTTCTACGTGCATTTTGTTGCAGTGAAGAATTCCCAAGACTATTCCTAATAATTTTTGATCTACAAGCAACTATTATCTAGAAAATGTGTTACGAATGACAAAAAACAGATTCAGGAAAGCGAAATTTCACGTTGATTTCAAATCGCGCGCAGCATGAATTACTTCCTCCGTAAATTTGACATCAGTTAAGTTCAGTTCAGTTTGCACAGGACAGTATGTGGCTAACAAGCCAATCGAGCGTCCAGAATTTCTCTCAGTGGAAAGCTGCAGAGAAGCACACACCACTGGCAAAACGTATATTCTTTTTGTCTATTTGAAATCTTCGCCGATCGCGAAGCCAAGAGATTATCCGGGTTGAACTTAGGAAGCACCGCGTTATAGCCGATGCTGGGAAAAGAAAAAGCAGTTTCTCTTCACCAGCACGGTGAGAGGTCAGCTGAAGTAGCATTGTGTATAATGAAAATAAAAACCCCAGAGAACTCTAGCCCTCACTTTATTTACGGGATAACGCTAAAAGACGAAAAACCTAAGCTTGTAAAGCAATTAAGGAGAGAATACAGGAAACAACTTACCCCAGTTGCGGTCCACCCCTGCTTAAATCTAGACACGGTACTGCAGGATATAAGTTCTTCTGGAAGAATGTTCCAGAAGTTAACAAGCCTAAGGCTGAAAAAGTGTTTCCTGGAGTCTAGCCGACATCGTTTCTTAGCAATTTTAAGTGAGTGGCCCCGGGTGCCCAGCTCGGAGCTCAAGGTAAAGAAGTCGTTCATTTGCACGCCACTCAAACCACGCAAGATCTTAAAGGTTTCTATTAAGTCACCTCTTAAACGACGGCGCCTAAAGGAGAAAAGATCGAGAGACATTAGGCGCACAGCGAACATGTAGTTGAAGGATGTTGGTCTTGATCTTCCGCCACATAAATAAATTAAATAAATAAATGATTGAAATGATTGCTCAGCATGATAAATATCTAACAAATTGCTTTTAAAACCGAGCAAAATGTGTACAAATGTAATGAAACTTTCAAGGTCACTTATACAGCAGAAGTTCAGTTCAGTTCAGTTCAGTTGGCACAGGAATGTAAATGGCCGATAAGCAAATCAAGCGTCCAGAATTTCTGTACGTGGAAAGCTTCAAAGGAGCGCCCACCACTGCCGAAGTTGGTTCATTCTTCTCTGGTATCCTCGTCGTATGCGACGCTAGGTCCGGTGTTTTCCAAGCGGTCTTACGTTCAGAGAATTTGTTGCTGCGACTGTGAAAACGGAATGGGTTTCTAAGGCAAAGAAATTTGAGTTTAATCGGTTAGAATAGTTTCGGGGTAACGTTTCACTTCTGACACAAAAGCTTCGCCAGTCCAGGGGTGATATTCTGGACAGGTAACTTGAGTAAGTAGTAGTCAACCCACCACCACTTATTAGACCTTACCGCTAAACAGCCTTTAGTACGCCTACAGTGTGTCACGTCTCGTGGGAATGCTGAAGCAAGATACAAATATAGCCGTTACTAAGGCTGACAAAGGTAACGTAACGGTAATTTAGAAAAAAAGCGACTATTTAGACAACGTTGGGGTACACTTATCCGATGGCCCTTATAAACGGATAGATAATCGTAAAATGAAAAAGGGAATGAATAATTGCAAAACGTTACTCTCTAGGTATTTTCGTTGTGATAAGGAGAGTTTGGGAAAGGGCTTGTGGTATAACCTGTATCCCAAGTCGACTCTAACTCCTAGGTTCCACTGCCCACCTAAAATACACGAAGAATCAACTGTAAGGACTATTCAGGTGTTTACATAGGGCAGATTTCCAATGAAATTCACACTAGAATAGAAGAACACCGAAAGCGTGCCTGGAGACAGCCCGGGATGTGAGGGAATATCAATCCCTTATTCATGATTCCGCCTTGACGGAGCACGTTTTAGATACGGGCCACGGCGTAGATCTAGACAATGTGGCAATATTGAGATGCGGTATTAAACCGTATAACGAACGCCTATATGCGAAGGCGGTCGAAATTGTTAAGGCAGGTCGATTAGCGGTCAATAAGGTGAATGGGACTGAAATCTTCACAATCTGGCGCTCGGCACTGATGCGACAGTAAATAGTTTTTATTCACCTTATACATACTAGATAATTAAATATTTGTTTTTCTTCAAAATAGTCTTAGCCCCGTTAGTTATGTACTTTTACGTATGTGGGTAGCTGTGTCAACTGACGTTGACCGTGTTCACTTGTATCAGGTTGATTTGGATACACACTCTGAGGAAAATGGACCACTGATCGGTCATTCCCACGAGACGTGACGCAATGTAGGCGTATTATAGGCTGTTTAGAGGTAAGGTTAAATAAGTGGTGGTGAGTTCACTACTAGTTATTCATGTTCCCTGTCCTGACTATCATCCTTGGTCTGACGAAGCATCTGTGTCAGAAGTTAAACGTTACCCAAAACCTACTCTAACCGATTGCACTCAAATTTCTTTGCATTATGAATACATGATCAGTCCCAAACATATTCCAATCGATTGCGGAATGGGTTTCTCTTCACCTAGCCTTTGAGAGGCTAGCTATGGAAAATTGGTGCATACAGCTGAAACATGGCATTTAACACGAGGCATTTTATAACAGGATTGTTTTAAATCGTGGTAAAGACAATATAAATTCAAAATGAACACAAAATGGACAATTCTGTCGACAGACGTTCTGTATATTCACGGGGAAAAGTCTGGGAAAAGCTCATGCAACAAGGCATCTAAACCCCTTTTGAATGCACCTATTGATGTGCAAGCGATTAGTTTCTCGGGCAGCTTTTTTCCAGAAGCTTACCACTCTTTCACTGAAAAAGTGTTGCCTAAGATTCAGACGGCTGTGGTTTTTGGCTAGCTTCAGTGTATGTCCTCTAGTTGAAGGGTTGATCACTCGAGCGAACAGGATTTGACAACCATCGTCGCCTAAGCATTTCGGGATTTTGAAAGTTTCTATTGGGTCACCACGTAGACGCCGACGCCGAAGGGAGAAGAGACCTAAAGAAATTAGACGTTATCCAAACATAGCTTCAACCATCTTGGTAGCCAGACATTGGACTCTTTCTAGTAGTAATATGTCTTTTCAAAAGAAGGGGCTCCAGTCTTACACGCAGTATTCTAAATGCAGTCTAACAATCGCCGTTATGATAATATAGGTACACTGGTAAACAAGTTGCGCTTGTATGCCACCCGTTCAATCACATGAGCCGCCACTTATGTAGACTGGGTTTAAAATCAATGGCCATGAAAATAAAAGCTCATTTGCATGCATCTCCTTCACGCACACACATCCTACGACCCTTCTTTCACTGTTTCAAGCGCATGCGGATCCTGATCTCACTGTTCCTACCTGATGAGTGCGAACAGCACAAACCTGGTTGTGAGTTGTATGTGTGAGATGTTGATGCATGTAAATGAGCTTTAACATTCAAAGGTACAGTTATTATTCACTTTTAAAGAAAATATATATTTTATTTGAGTGCTTGACCAAGAATCACTATGTGATTCTGTGTTTCAACATCGTGGTTCGTTGTACGAACGATATGCAACATTGGAATTTAAGTAAAACTTTGTTTACAACTTAATCATTTTTCCAAGGTTCACTGGAACTAATCTTACTGTCTCCGCCTGATGACGACAAACAGCCAGAAACCGGTAGGGGTGTGTAAGTGCGGAGGATGTGCGCAACACAGTACTTTGTTTTTTGATGTTGTGTGAAATAAAATAGCTGAGCCAGGGAAAAATAAATATTGTGAAGAATATTCAACTCCAATGGATGGTGATTATCGAAGGTAGGGGAAATCGGGGAGAGGCTGGATAGTCAACATTCTAATTTGTAATTGTTTGAAATACAAATCACTATCGAATGAACAAACACATTCTTCGCGGAATCAGGTAAGAGATTTAGCTTAGAGGGACGGGATTTTAATACGCCAGATAAGATCACGTGGATGTTGATGAAGTGATTTTGAAGATAAATACTGAGAACCCAAGCGAAAGTAAAATATGGAAGTCGTAACATTTATTTAGGTATCAGAGCTCGGGTAAACCATAGCTATATAGTACTTTTGACGGTATATTCTGTTTAAGAATGACTACTTTCATGTCGTCTGCAAACAAGATTAGTGTACTATGACATATCACTGAATGTGCATCGTTTATGTATAGCAGAAAATGTAATGGACCCAAAACACTGCCTTGTATCATCGGCAGGGTCGGTGATCTGTGACCATTAAACTCGATGCAGTATGTGCGATCTGAAAGAAAAGAACTGAGGCAAGATAGAGGATTCCCACGCATACCAAATGAACTTTGCTAATATAGTAATAATTTATGTGGTACTGTGTCAAAAGCTTTAGTTATATCAAGTGAGACAATTATGACTGCTAAACCATTTTTCAATTGAGCTTGTGATTCAGGATATTTTTTGAGGAAGCCGTGCTGTGCCTTAAAAAAGATACTAGGTGTCAGGTATTCAAGTATAGCTTTCTTTACAATTTTTTCGAATAATCTTCATAAGAAAGCTGTATGGTTTCTCTGTCGGTAGTTCGTAACGAATTGTTTCGAGCCAGATTTTTATTCGGAAATAACAATTGAGTGTTTCCATTCTGCCGAAAAGGTACCAGATTCGATAGATGAGTTGAGTATGTTCAGCAAGAGAAGTTAAAGGTCTTTGCTACCCATTTTGCATATGGCTGGAGGTATGCTTGCTATGTCAGGCTTAAGACTGACAGTTGTTTGCTGACAGAATTTACTTATGTCACTCAGGTTCATACTGAAAGTATTTAATTGACTGGTTGTATAAACATAGTTTGAATTGTTGTAAGTAGAGTTCAAGTAAAGATGGAATTCTTTACAGATGACATCAAGCGAACTAATACAGTGGAACCCGGGTACAACGAATCGCTGAGGGGAGAGTAAAATGTTCGTTAAAATCGAAATTCGTTGTAAGTAAAACGCATTGTCAGACGTGATTTTGCCGCCGTTTATCTGTATACGTGTGAACAAGTGAAGATTGTCTTACCTTTGTGTGTTTCTGCGTGCGTGTAATCCATGTGATGATTACATGATGCCACAGCACTCAGATCACAACAATAAATCCAAGTTCATGTTATTAATACTAAATTATATTCTGAAACGAAGTAGTAAAAAACATCTTGCACACACGCTGACAGTCCAATCTCACGCTTTCATTAAGTAGCTGGCGATGCTCTTTTGTTTAAGTTTCGACTTCGCCACCGCCTCGATCTCTCTCTCTCCACAAATTCTAGTTTTATTTTGACGTCTCTTCCTTCTATTCTAAAAATCTCCTGCAGAGATCAAGATCACTCCTGGCATCTTTCACAGAGGAAGCTACCAGTCACAGAGAATTCGAGTGATTTTCTTGTGCGTGCGTACGAGTCAGTTAGAAAACTGTAGGCTGAGCTGCCTGTGCCTCGCCAAGCTGTGTGTGTCAGTTCTATTCTTAGCACACTACAGGCCACTTTTGACGGAGCGTTGTATGTTAAAGGCAAGACAAAGCGAGTTCGTTGTATGTATGAACTTTATTGAACTTTATTCTATCCTTTATCACGTAATAACAAATTTGCTGCGTGTGAAATTATTAAGTGAAATGACTGTGAATAAATTTATGATTAGGCAATTACTATGTCAAACAAACGAAAAGTAGCCCCCGCCATACTTTACAGTTGCAAGATTGCTTTGACTACACCACACAGACGCGCAATATCAATGTCAGCTTATATTTATGAGAAATACCACTACATAAGAAAGCCGTGATGATGACCTCCGTCTACCAAGGTGATAGCCGTTTAGACACAGCAAACTATAGACCGGTAACGCTGCATCCGGTGATCTCTAAATTAATGGAATGTATAGTGATTGCGCGCATGAGAAAACATTTTGAAAACCAAAATATGTTGACTGCCGCACAACACAGTTTTCAAAGAAGTCGTTTCTGTTCATATAAACTTTCTACAACGTTCAAGGATTGGACCAATGTAGTATACAAAGGTAAGGCTGAACATGTTTCCTACATTGACACTTCCCAAACTTTCGATAAAAACAAACATGACATTTTAATAAAAAAATCGCGAAGTTTGTGAAATAATGGGAATAATGCTGGATTGGATAAGGGACTATCTCGTTGACAGCACCTTCTCTAGATAAATAGACGTCACAAGTGTTGTTCCGCAAGGATCGGTGCTTGAACCTCTTCTATTTTGGTGTATGTGAACGATATAGTGGAGGATATTGGATATTGGATTTCCAAGAATGAGATTCTTTATATATATATAATAGATATATTATTGTAAGGTTCAAAGTAGTTTGAAATTCTTCTTTCCCCTTCGACATTCCTTTTATTTTGAACTTAGTTACAAAACTTGAATTTTGTGAAATAGATTTTGCTTGTGTTTTATTTTCCTACAGTAATTTGATATAAAACATTTCTTTTTGTAATTATTTTATTGGAAATCTTCTGTTCACATATTTGGTGAAGCCTTTGTTTTAATTCATTGTTGAGGCCATTGTCGGTCATTGTTGCGGAATTTGGTTGCCATTTTGGGCACTT
>JACCGJ010014416.1:0-30175 GCA_013407085.1 Atriophallophorus winterbourni
CGGGGTCTTTGAATCGGTCGCGCGCCGATTTTTTGCGTTTCTTTTCTTTTAAAAATTACCTCTGCTTTTAATCAAATCCACAATTCGTTCACTTCAACGGAGGGTTAATTGTAACGTGCACCGCGTTTAAAAGAAATACGTGATATCGCAAAGTTGGATCGAGAATTTCAAACTAAAACGGTTTTGCTGCGTCTCGGTCGTAACAATTACAATACATGTTGTCGATAAAATCGTTAAAAAAGAAAAAAGAAGCATCATGCAGGCTGGCATGTGTCCTGTAGACGCAAAGTAGGGGATTGAAGAGATCTTGTATTTTTCGGTCCTTGAATAAGGATCGCGATATTGGCTTCGCTTAGATAAGAGCGAGTTGCAAGCCTCTGCAAGGATTTCTTGCAGTGGGTATGCCTTGTCGGACAAGGTGACTCTGATCTATCTGTTACATTCAGGGAAATTGTTCGATCAGCGATCATATCGCGAATTATATGCTGGCGCACAGTTACAATCATGCTTTAGCCTCAATGTATAAGGATCAAAACTGGTCCGTCGCGCCTGAGACTGACCTTAACGTGGTGTGATGGTTTGTGTACCTTCATGACCATTGACTATACTGGGTGGTGTCTTTTGGTGCCAGCAGAGCTACTCACACCAAGAAGGTCGATGGATAGAGGTCAGACAAAGTCAGTCTCAAACCACTGCCTTGTGGTTCAGGCTATTTAGCCAAACGCTCAAGGTGAGGCCCCCTAAGCCAACCCCCTACTTCGGCCTGGGAAACCGAGTAGTATCACGCCCACAAGCAATTCTGAAAATAAAGGTAAGAATGAAGGATCCGTGCTCTCACGCTCTCTGCTCAAAATGCTTTAAATGATCTAACACTGCTTGCAAACGATTGGAATATGTTTGGGACCGATCGTGTATTCATAATGCAAAGAAATTTGAGTGGAATCGGTTAGAGTAGTTTTTGGATAACGTTTCACTTCTGACACAGCTTGGTCAGGCCAAGGGTGATAGTCAGGACAGGGAACATGATGAAGTAGCGGTCAACCCACCACCACTTATTTGACTTTACAGCTACCCTAGTAAGCAAGTAAAAATGTGATGACGAAAAAGAGCTAAAAACGTTTAGTCCGATTACACGAGAAGAATAAGATTATTTAAAAGATAGATTAACTGTCCTGAAAATTCGCTTAATTATATACGATTGACATCGACCAAAGGAAGCCAACAACAGTGAACAATTTGCTGCGATTAACCCGTCAGTATCTCTCTAAATAAGTAAATATATAATTATCTATTTGTTCATCTACCAATCTATCTATCTATCCATCCATCCATCCATCCATCTATATATCTATCTATTTATTTATCTATCTATCTGTCTATCTATCTATCTATCTATCTATCAGTCTATCTATCGATCCATCCATCCATCCATCTATATATCTATTTTTCTATCGATCTATCTGTCTGTCTGTTTGACTATCTGTCTATCTATCCATCTGTCTATCCATCCATCCATCCATCCATTTCTCCCCTATCTATCTACCAGGACTAAATTGTTTGTGGTGACCATTCTCATTCCTTTTTGACAATCAAGGCGAAACTTCACTCACCTGCTACATCGTAAAAGAAATAGTACAACAGCAAAGTGACGGAGGCTACCACAACCATCGCGAATATCATCAGCAGGATGAATCAAGTCGAGGATTTTTTCTGAGCGGCCCGTTCTTTTAGGCGTAAGAGTCTGAGGAAGATAAACACATAGAGCATTGACAAGAAAGCACGTCAACCATTTTCAGACGCTCACTCTTAGAGACTAACTTAGCAAAATTTGTGACAATAGGAATTATACAGACCGATTAAAGACTACCTGGGTGACTCGAGGCAATGAGACTTCAACGAGTTGCCAGTCGCAGCTGAGTAATGTTCGCTATTTACGTGAGACCAATCATAAAGGTTCACACCCGCGTCTTATAAACACTCGTTTAAAGTGCATGGAAATAATAGCAATAATAATAATAGCAGTATCAGTCATGTTAATTGTATGTCTAAGCCTCCGTAACCTGACAGTATCTTAGTCCGTGTGCATTTTATAGCTGCGCAGCACTTTGCGTGGAAACAGGTTTGTGCTTTCATACATTCACACAACGGTATGAGAGAAATCACAGTACAGAAAAGATGAATAGTTGAAAGACCTCGACTGATTAGCGTTTACACTGCGATATGATAAACGAGATAACCCGGAGCCATTGGCTGAGAACTCACAAAGTTTCCCACGAGGCCAGCACCATTAGCGAGCCAATGATTAGCGAGAGGAAGGCACACACGTAGACCGGGCTGTACACAAGCAACGCATGACCGAGTGACAATGAGGGGAGCTCGGCTTGCTGCACCTCCGCCGAGATCACTTCCCGATTGCGACGAAACAGCTGCAAAAACGGTTGAACGGAGAACAATGGCTTATAAAGTTGACGACTCGAATCGTCGTGAAGTTTCAAGGGCTTTATTCTTCAGATGCATTAATAAGAAAAGCGTGATGGCATCCCGTTCTTATATGTTACACGAATTCCAGCGTTACTCGATATTCGAATGATTACTTCGGTATGGCATGGTATGGAAGCACAAGCCTGATCCAGGCAAAGTGCAACACGGTTTACTGAGACTTAATCCCCAGACATTTAACCACCCCAGTCAATTAATCTTCAGTTACTTAATCCCCAGTTTGATATCTTCTGAATAATGCAGAATACGTTCAAATGAATTTATTTAGCAGGATAGATATGCAATTGATTTTGAAAACGTCAATCTTGACGTAGTTGAGTATCGCTGAATTGCTCGAGATGTACTGGTGTATATCTCAGCATACTTCTTCTTCTATTTGATTTGAACTCATGCACTTGCTTGAAGAACTGAGGCCGTATGCTGTCGATAATCGTTTCGCAACCCGTTAAGAAATGTCCACATGGTGGGATGTTGGCAAGAAAAGACAACACTTTACACAATGGCTCCAATGGGAGCGGTCAAGAGTAAGTTCTTCCCAGCTCGCAGGGTGAATGCCAAGAGCGTTCATCTCATTTGCCCAATGGTCGACTTCCTAATCGCAACTCACTATAGAGTAGATTTTTCGGAATACGACCATTTTCTATTCTGTAGGCGCGGCCAAGATACCGCAGGCGGCGCTGTCGTAGCAGGTACATGGTCTGTAGACCAGCTTTTAAAATCAAGTCAGCAATAGTCACTATGATCATCCACGATATGTTCAAGATACGATGGATGCTTCGAAGATGGAAAGCATTCAGCTTCCATTCGTGTCTGGCGTAGGTTGTCCAGGTTTCACCGCTACAGTAAAGCACTTAGTACCCACGCGCTGTATACCATCATCTTTGTGTTTGCCGTCAACATGCGGTTGCCCTAAACACGAGAGTTCAATCGGGACAAAATAACACCTGCTCTGCCAATCCGCTTATCAATCTTCGTGTCTAGCGAGAGGTTATCCGCAACGGTTGAAATAAGATATGTGAACTGATGTACTGGTTCAAGCTGACAGTTTCCAACAGTGATGATTGGAGAGGCGATATAAACCCTTGACCAATGACGTTACTGATCGTTAGCCAAAAGCCTTTGTATGCCGACGAAAAAACATTGCATTAGCAAATGCAGGTGTTCTTGGGAGTCAGCAATAATGGCTGCATCTTCGGCAAACAGCAGGTCACGGATTAGCCCATCCCAAACCGGTTCAGATTGAAAAGCCTGCCATCACTTCGCGTGCGTAGGTAAATGCCTTCTGTTCTCATCCTAAAAGCGGGCTTCCGAAACAGAGCAAAGAAATTGTCTAAATGCGTGGGGCCAAGAACACACCCACGTTTGACGCCTCAGGAAATTTCAAAGTTTTATTAACTGCAAACATTAAAATGGACTGAGCTCTTCATGCTACAGTGGGAGGAAACAATGAAGCATGATGATCTTCGTGTCTCGCATCTTTTGTGGGGCAGACTACTACTGCCAGCACTTAAGAGGTAAATGGTGAAGAGGCTGTAATAATGCTGTTCTACAGCATATTTTGAGCTCAGGTGGAATTCCGTCGTCACCAGGGCCTTCCGATTCACATACATACATACATACATACAGACATACATACATGCATGCATGCACAGATGTGCAATCTGGCAGTCCTTTGTGCTGTGCCGCGAACATCGTGCTAAATTGATTGGCCAGAGGTAGTGAGCTGCATACCGAAACAGGCTGGAGTCTCACTACCATTTCCTGTTCCTTTTTCCTCATCATATCTGTCTAGGCCTGGGCAACCTGACAGTATTTTAGCCCACGTGCAGTCTGTAACTGTGCGACACTTTGCCTGGATCAGGCTTGTGCTTTCATATCATATATCATATACATACATACATACATACATACATGCATACATACATACATACATACATGCATACATACACACATATATACATACATACATACATACATACATACATACATACACACATACATACATACATACATACATACATACATACATACATACATACATACATACATACATACGCATATGCATATGCATACGTATATGCATGCATGCATGCATGCAAAGACTTCGCGTGGACTAAGATACTGTCGGGTAGCCCAGGCCTAGACGGATGTGAGAAATAATAACAGAATTGGCAAACTACAGTGAGTTTCCGCATGCAGCTCACTACCGGTGGCAAAGCAATTTAACATGGTGTTAGGTGAACATCACACAGAAACAAAAGGTCAAATTCCAGAATAGCTAATTTCATCGAGCGGAAACAACGTACCTCGTCGAAATCCGACACCGGAAGTCGAGCGAACACAACGTCCGGGTAGCGTTTGGCGAACGAGTTCAAGTATTGGTCATCTTGCGAATCGCTTGACAGGATCCCGAACATTTTGGGCGAATACTCTTTATTTGGCCCAAGTGACAATTTAGTCTGTTCGAGTAGCAAGATATGTTGCGATCGGTCGAACGAATACGTCAAATATATGTTC
Source organism: Atriophallophorus winterbourni (assembly GCA_013407085.1). NCBI lineage: Eukaryota > Metazoa > Platyhelminthes > Trematoda > Plagiorchiida > Microphallidae > Atriophallophorus > Atriophallophorus winterbourni. The sequence continues at coordinate 5,017 of JACCGJ010014416.1, forward strand.
TCGTCTGAAATTGGTTTCCATTTTAGCTGGGAACAAAAGACAAACGGTGGATGGCCACACGTAAACCAAGGTAACCGGAAACCGATTAGTTGAAAAAGCAAGGAAAGGATGATGAGCCTATTTTCAGACGAGAACCGAGACTGAAAAGGCAACTAATGTAACACAGACAGTGGAGATCGTTTGCAATGATTGCAATTAGAGAATCTAACTGCGTTCTAAGCACGCAACGCTAGAATAGAAAAAAATGATATAGTATATGCTCCCATGTGCAACAAGGCTCCTTTCCAGGATTGTGTCCTTAACGCCTCATGATGGAATTGATCTTACAAGGAAGCATGAGTGACAAAAAGTTCACAAGCACTTCAAGATGAATAGCAATCAAAGCCGCGTGAGAGCTGTTGTGATGATGCTGTTGCATTCGAAGGGGAAGTGTATGAGGGTTAAACAATCGCTACGTAATACCTGAGTGGCGACGTTCCTGATAATGATGTTAATAAAAACCGTCAATAAAGATTACACATTGAAATCTCGCTCAATACAGTGACGCATTCGCAGATACATCATCATCATCATCATCAAAGACAGCATTACACCGGTAGCACGTACCGAATGCTTAACTGCCATACAACCATGAAAAAGTAAAATCCTAAAAGATGGGGAATGGTGGGACTTAAATTGCTACGGCTTCTATAGAAGAGTAAGCACAAACAAACTGGGAAGAGGTGCCTACACCTCGAATGGAACATGCATTCAAACAAGTTTCGTGAACGAGTAGAGCAACATCAGCACGGCAGCTGAAAAGAGATGCTCGATTTTCAAGTCCAGAAAAATGTGTAGAACTTGTGCAAACTAATCTACGTGGTAATAAGCGCAGCAATATTCAGCGATTAAGAATTAAATCCATATACTCCAGTAGAGAGAAACTTGCCAAGTATCTAGGAGTCACCATTTCTGACAACTTACGCTAGGCTGCTCATTTTAATTCTATTCTTAATAAAGTAGGAACTCATGTTAAGCATTTCGCCTACGCTCTTTTGGCGTAACGACTAACCTGATATCTCACTTCACTCTCGCTTATATGGTACCCCATCTTTTATACTGATCTCATGCAATTTATCCTGCACTTCTTTCAAAGGAATTTGTGCTAATAAGACGTTGTATCAAAATTATTTACCGCGGACTCCACACAGAACTAGCTAAATCTCAATCTTTCTCTAAAACTCGATCGAATTACATGTTATTTCCATCTCGAACATCACTATATCAGCGTTCCTTCACCCACCTCGACTCAAAATATCGCTGTCAAAAGGATGTAGTCATCAAACAATTGAAAAAAACATTTATCTCGTTGATATTTCGTAATTGTGGCATTTTGTTTCTTTTGTCGTTTTAAGTCATCTAAAGCTGAAGAAGATGTACTAATGTCTGTGATGATTCATTAACTCATCTTTTCTTTGTATACCTATCTCATGACTCCTTTTTTCATTGTACTCGTGTTTAAGAATATTAAAGCCACTCGAACAGGACTGTGTCTCTTTGATGTTCGTAACGTTTGCGTCTATTTTACACTATGATTTAATCTTCTATGGACAAAGCACTCCGCGCTGAACGTTTTGACTGCACCCAAATTGTTCGAATGGCGGTAAACAATGGAAGTATTGGTTCTTCACTGTTACAACGACATGACATCAGAAAACAAGGCAAAACAAAGCTTGTTCATCACTTCTCAGCAAACATGATTTCATGACCATCATTATTAATTTAACGGCAAGATTAAAATGACACGGTTTGACGAATCTTCTTTCACGTGTAGCTCACCAGTGTGACCAGTGTATTGCACGGATGTGCAATCTTGCAGTACTTCTGCGGTGTGCGCTAACACCGTGCTAAATTGATTGGCCACGAGTAGTAAGCTGCATGCTGAAACACGCTGAAGTCTCACTACCATCTTTAATCTTTATACTCTATTTCTCATATCTGTCTAGGCCTGGGCAACCTGACAGTCATATCGCCCACGTGCAGTCTCTGACTGTGCGGCACTTTGCCTGGATCAGGCCTGTGCTTTCATACCATACTACCAGTGTGACACCAGACGGTGAATGCCTTAGCCGGGCAGATGGACCAGTTCAAATTTGACAAGGGTAAATGCATCTAGTAGCAGTTGTATCATGAATTTCGTACTTCGTTTGTTAATTATTACTTTTGGATAATGCACATCTCGATCTACCATAGTTGTTTCGGTTGTTTATGCACTGATCTTTTCTATCGTAAACTGACCGCTAACTGGCCTGTCTCGTAAGTCTTCCAACAATGCATATCCTGTCTAGGTCTGAGCAACCTGACAGTATCATAGCCTACATGTGTCATGTCATGGCTTAACAACCTCGATTCTAGTAGTTGGTGATACTTACAGAGGTGATTGAAGTCGTAGAAGGTGCAATGCCGGTAAGGCAGTACTTCTGATTATCCTTTTGGCCACGGGAGTTAACGACGAGCAAGAAACCAGCCTGAAAATCGAGAAAATTCATGTAAAGATACATATCACGAATGAAAAACTATTATGAATACTGCTGGTTGTGCTGGTAATAAAGCCAAATTATAATCACCTGAGTCAGAATTGAACAACTAGACACAACACTACGCGTAATGTGAACAGAGAAAGACTTCTCGTGCAAAAAGTCAGACTAAACTAAACTCGTCTGCAAACAAGTAGCGCTTATAAGCTACTGTGGAGTAAGGTTGTTACGACCAACCAGTTCAATCACATGAGCGCACACTCATTTTGACAGGGTTTGAACAAATGGCCATGAACAAAAGGCTCATTTGCATAGACTTCCATCGCATGCACACACCTCACGACCGGTTTCGTGCGGTTTGCACACATCAGGTAGGGAGAGTATGATCACGATCCACATGCGCTTGAAACAGTGGAAGAATAGTAAACAAGTTGCGCTTGTAAGCCACTGTTGGGTAAGGTTGGCACGACCAACCAGTTCAATCACATGAGCGCACACTGATGTGATGTGATGTGAAAGCACAAGTCTGATCCAGGCAAAGTGCCGCACAGTCAGAGACTGTACGTGGGCTGAGTTACTGTCAGGTTGACAAGGCCTAGACAGATATGACAAAAGAAATAGAAAGAAAATGGAAAATAGAAATGGTAGTGAGACACCAGCATGTTTCAGCATGCAGCTCACTCCCGTTGGCCAATCAATTTAGCACGATGTTAGCCGCATCGCACAGAAATACTGCACGATTGCACATCCGTGCAATGATGTAGGATGTGTTTGAAGCCATGATCATGGTATGAAAGCAAAAGCCTGATCCAGGCAAAGTGCTGCACAGTCAGAGACTGCATAATCATGAACAACAACTGTCCCTACCTGATGAGTGCAAACTGCACGAAACCGGTCGTGGGGTGTGTGATGGAAATGCATGCAAATGAGCTTTTTTACATTTGCATGGATAAAATGGATGGTTAAAAATGAACCAATTAGAATTAAAAAACAAACTTCCAAAAACATAAGAACGCTCAGACGGAGTATTCGGTATTATCGATCAACTTATCGCAAACGTTATTTTGAAAATTTTCACGAAAAAACATCAAAAAGTACAAACCTTATAATCATGCCCGTATGAAATTTCAAGAATTACCGAGACAAGTATTAGTATGGTAAACATGGATGGCTGAAATTAAAGCAAAACAAATTTAAGCTTCAATTGAAACAATAAGACAAATTAGATAGGGATTAAATTTATAAGTGTACTGAAACGAGCACTTGTAACGTCGAAAACAATCAATCGGAATATTCCAACGGGACTCCTACAAACACACGTACAGGATGTAGTTCAGACTGTACACTCATGCTGGTCAAGTCCAATGCGGCCAAATAGTACAGTAGTGCATGTATGTGCAATCGTGCAGTACTTCTAGTTTCTTTTTCATAGCTGTCTAGTCCTGGGCAAGCTGCCAGTATCTTAGCCCAAGTGCAGTCTATGACTGTGCGGCAATTTGCCAGCATCAGGCTTGCGCTTTCCTACCATACTGACTATTAATCTCTGAATAAATGTTAAGAATATAGATGAAAACATGCTATGATTCGTGAAAGCTAAACAGTGAAAACGCTGTTATACTCGTTCAAAACATACGATTGAAATCGGGTAATGACACAACATTCTCTTGCTTAGAACCTGGAACCAACGTCTCTTTCTACTTGTAATTTAATATAATTTTACTACGGCCGTAAAGAATGACGATAGCTTGCCGAAATAGCTCGTTGTAAGCTAGGCTGGGTAAGCTCAGTTCTTCTGGTTTACCGAAAAGTTCGTTGTAGATGTCTCAAGATGTGTAGATTTGTCGCCTACGAGAGTTCTACCTGTAAAAAGTCGCAAAAACCGATGATGATACCACTGCTGGCGGGATGTGACTCGTCGCATCGAAAGCCACCGCACCTTGTTTTATCAAAGGACAATGTATAATGAATTAGCGTGAATCTGCAGTCACTCAGAAGAATTATGAAACTCGTTTGGGGGACGATGCCTATTCGATGCCGAAACGAGTGTTTGCGTACATTAGACGTAGCACTAAAGATTCTCAACGGGTATCATGCTTGAGATTTATGACAGGTTCGACTGAACATGAAAGGGAACGTAAAGCAGTTCTTTTCGGTGCTCAGCACACTTCGGTTTACACCGTGGAGACGTTTGCAACTCCACTGCTTCATGAGAGCAGTGCAAAAAACCCGGATATCTCGATCTCGCCAGAGATGGTGCAGTATTTACTTGAATGACTCGATGTACACTCAGCACACGGTCCGCAGTGAATACACAATGCTTGTAAAGGTATTGGCAGGTAACATACACAAACCACTGGCGCTAATCTTTAGTTTATCCCTGAGGTGTGGTCGGTTACCTCAAGGTTGAAAGGACGGCATTTGCAAACAAATGTATAAGGGCGGTGAAACCAGTGACCCGGCTAACTACCGACCTGTTACCCTCACTTCGGTAGTTGGGAAGACTCTAGAACGACTGCTGCGTAGAATTGCTCGCATTCGGTGGCAGCATCGTGTTACAAATATAGGTGTCTGCAAGCGGGTGTTAGGACCAGGTGGCCACGGACTGAGAGAAATGCTGATGCTTGCTCGCTTGCGATGGTTGGGACATGTTTTAAGAATGCCTACTCACCGTTTACCGTACCGCGCCTTATTCGCAGAGCCTGACAGAAGCTGGGAGAAAAGATCGGGTGGCCAGTCCATGACGTGGCGCGTTGGGATGAAGAAACTCACCGTAGCGCTAGGCTCAGTTGGGCGTATTCGTTTGCCTGGGTGGGGTCCAAAAGCTCCACCTAATAGTTGGCTGGAAACCTTACGCGATATGGCTACAAACCGAAGTCAGTGGCGCCAGTGTATTTTATTATGTGTGTCATAATTTTTTATTCGGTATTATTTTACATAAAAACACAAAAAAAACAAAAATCGCATGTAGTGAAACTACAAAAAAACCCAGCTGTTTTTTGTGCATTTGCTTTTGCGTATTCCGCTTGCCTGCTTTCCCTTTTCCACGCGCTTGCTTATCTGCTTTTCCTGCTTCATATTGCTTGGCACTTTGTCTGGCTCCAGACTTGTGCTTCATGATGATGATGATGACATATTTACAAAAGCAATGGGAGTATTTTATAATTATCGAATAAGTTTTATAAATTGTTCAGTCGGTATTCAAAATAATGGTGGGTCAGAAAATCAGTATTAAATTTTAGATCCTTGATATAGTTAACACGTTTTTTGCACAACACGATTCAATAAAAGATTGTTGTTCATCTCCCCAGTCGATATCGACACAGAAGTTCATCATAACTGTAGGATAATATCATGCTCCACAGCTTTCCGAATGACTGAACAGACCGATTTAGGAGGGACAATCACTCTGTCATCGGCAGTACTTGGACAAGCGATGAAAATTGCACACTAACAGCGTGATCTATGATTAGCAACTTATAGCAACATCTGCTTTTTTCTCGGCTTGCAGACGACGCTTTAAACGGTGTCTCCAGAGTGAGGGGTCGGGAGCAAGATCTTTCCAAGTCAGAAGATTATACATACAATTATGACAATTTCGAAGCATAATCAAGAAGCTATATTTAAAATTTCTAATACCCTTCAGGGAGTATCAGGTACTTCATCTCAAAACTCGGAATTATAACAGTATAAAGCCTTCAACTCTGGGAACTACGACACACGAACAGCTGATGTACATATACTGTAATGGATGATTAGGTATTTAAAGCAGAAATTAAGGCTTGTCGTGGTTAGAAACATCACCGCTGATTAACCGTTTCATCACCTGAAGGCCTCTATATTCTTGGTAAACTTTCTTGACAGGTTAAGTTAAAGAGGCTCGATCTGAAATTGATGATAATTGTACGAAAATTGTCATTCGCCAATATGTGTAACTAGCGTCGGCTTTAATTACAACCATAATCGTGACACAAGAAAAAAACGCAAGTGATGAAAAATCGTTTTTTCATAACCAAACTGAAAAATAACGCCAAAAGTAGTGGCTCAACGCTGCATATTATTTGAACTGAATATATCAAGTAGAAGATTAGGAGCAATTTCTAGTGTGATATTATTCGATATCGCAATGCAATTACATTCTTTTCATGAAATTTAGGCATTATGTTGCGATTCGATGCAGCTACAGATATATTTGACTGCTTCTTCAAGAACAATGATAAATTCCATATTATAAAGAAAATTCTTCGACTATTTACATCGAACAAAAGAGGTTAAAACATGCTGTGTACAATACAGGTGATTCGCGCGAATCAAAACAAGAACGTAAAAAGGGAAAATAATTAAATAAATAGATAAATAATATGGTTAGCCGGCTTCGTTGATGTGTTTGAACATCTGTGCCCATGCACACATTTTTCGAAGGCCAGACAGTCACATATCGTTACCCAGACTTCTAGATTTATAAACCGTAAACGGCAAGCATTCTAAAAACATATACGTTTCACTGCAAAATTAACAGCCAAGTCTTTGTCAACCATCTTGACAATGAAAAAAAGTATAAAAGTTGTCGAGTCGAGGACAATATTATGAAATATATGGTCATTCTATTGCAATATTCTCCGTTGAATGTAAACCAAAGGCCGGGATAGGACACTACACCAGCTGGGTAAAAGATTTTAAAAAAGGTCAGTTTAATAGGAGCCAGTTATAAACCTGAGTATCCACAATTGGAGTTATTGTTCAACATATGATAAGCACATAATCGAGGTTGTATGGCTATCAATAGAACAATGGAACAAACATTTGGTTGTCAAAAGGATCTCAGTTTCAGGATTAATCCCATTCTTCTACGAAAGTATATTTTGATAGTAGTGTGCAGCATGAAATCAATCAAAATCTGACTTCATCTCGTTTTTGCTTCAGACTTAGAGGCAGAAAAACAGATAAATCATAGGTACTAGATTATTTAAGCGGCAGTGAAAGACCAAATTTGGTGGATGAACTACTGATACATGCATCGAGTGTCACAGTATTTCCTCAAGTGTGACGACGTCATCTGCATAAACTATACAGAAGATGTAGAGGTCTGTCTAACCTCGTACTTTCTTGTAGCCCGCTTGTGACTTTTTTCGTGATCCGAAAGAAACGATATTTGAGCAAAACCGCGAGATTCTTCACCAATGACGCAAAACTGTATCATGGTAAAATTGTGATAAAATTAGGTTAATAGAATATGGAAGTATTTCGTAAAAGCATGACGTCACATGATCAATAGCGGTCTGTAAACTCACGAGCAGTGTGATGAACGTATATTTTGCCTGTACACAGCTTTAAGCTTTATGTAATTCAAAATTATCGTTCAAAACTATCGTCGTATCCGAGGCGATCTGATCCTTGCGTATCGGATATTGACGGAAGAAGCTCACCCATGTAGGGGCATGCTTAAAATGGCCCCATACTCAGCAAATCGTGGTCATCACTTGAAGGTGGCATATCTGCACAGTAAATTGGACTGCCGCAGACACTCCTTTGTCGTCCGGATTCCTCGTGCTTGGAACGCACTACCCCTTTCGGTTATTTTTGCCCCATCCCTAATTATTTTAAAAAACGCCTCGACTTCCATTTTTATCACACGATACACAATGCTTGATTATGCTTTTTCCACGCTCATATTCTTTGTGATACTGCACCATATCTTTCCCCCTTTCCACCGCGTTTACCGTCTTAGCAAATAAAGATCACATTTCCCTTCGACCACTTTGCTGAACTGCTAAAACTTCTTCACACCCTATGTGCTAACTATCCTGTGGTTATTCCACTAAGCTTGTAGCTTTTTTCCACAAAACACTATTGACTATTGACCACATTAGGAACTCATCGCCGATGACTCAGCCTGTTGAATAAGTTGATCACTATTGTTTAAAACCATCAGCAATCTTTTTGTGTTTTGTTTGATATATGCCAAATGGTATCTGCCAGATTTATTCTATGAATTTGATACCCACTTTAATAACGTGAATTAGAATTTTTGTAAGATCAAGGCTATCGATTATTGAGGCAGTTATCAAGCGTTTCCAAAATCCCAATAACGAAAAATCCAGGGAACCGGCAAGTATTGAGACATAAAGATGAAACGGGAAACCGGGTGGATACTTACACTCTGCACATTCTTAGACACAGGAGAGTCGGACAAAATATTTAATTCCTGGATATTTCATCCCCGAAAACATTTTTATTGTGATTGTGGTACAAAACATTGAAAATCTATACAATAACAAACGTAAAATTTCCCATTTATTCAAATATTCATTTTACATTAAAATGAATTTAAATCAAATTCAATCAACGGTTCAATAGTTCCGATATAGCGTAGGGCACTAATACAATAAAACAATGTAATGATGATATTTTAAGCAAAGATAATTTTAATCAGAGCAGGAAGAAATCAGTAACCGAAATAAACGCATCATATAAGGTGAAGATATTTCTTAATGTAGCGCAGTAAAAGTTAAGTAGACAAATTATTTACGTGCATCAATAAAAAATATTTTTTTGCCTACCAAACACCAAAGTTTGGAATATGTCTGCTCCGTAATTTCAATTCACATTATTTTGTGCTAAAAGATATATGACTGCTGAGGCAAATATGAGTTCATTTCCATTCAGTTTGCACAGGACAGTAAGTGGCGAACGAGCCGATCAGGCATCCAGAACTCTTTCGGTGGTGTGCCACAGAAGAGCGTCCACCACTTTAAACAATATCTTCACAAATATCTTCTGGAATGAGGGTAATCTGGAATGTAACACAAAACTTTCTTCACAAATAGGTAAGGAGAGACAATCGTGCGTTTCATAGAGGATCATAACAACTGTTCAATTACGGATAAAAATCAGGAAATAAAGAAGGCCGCACAAAGTGGAGTCCCTTCTTGAAACTACCTACCGAAGTAGAACAAAAAACTTGGAACTTGGACCCCTTCAAGCTTGGATATATCTTTTCTTAAATAAGGTGACCATACTTAAACGCAATACTTGAGATGTGGTCTCACGACCGCTTTGTATAATTGTATGAAAACCTCCAGGTACCTGCAGGATAAAACTGATCGAAGGTGAAAATTCTCGGTCCTAGCGCGTTGTGCAGCAGCGGCACATTGATCAGGCCATTTAAAGTTCGCTGCTACCTCCATACCGAAGTCACGAACTTTCGGCACCCCATTTATCTCAAGTATACCACGTGGTCCAGCATCCTTCAGCTTCTTAATGACTTTAGACTAGAGTTAGCTTTTAGTGAAGTTAACTAATTAATCACGTGTAGCACACCATACGAAGACCTGTGCGATATCCTCAATAAGATCCTGTTCATTCAGTGATCCGATAAACTTGACATCATCCGCAAAAATATAACTGGGACACACAAGTGACGCTGCAACTCGCATGCAACTCACCGCAATCAGTCGATCGAATTTCGATCTGCAGCATTTAGCAGAGGCTCAGCAACATGACAGTGACTTATATCAATATCAATCTACCTCATCCCTTAGAGTTCAAATCGTCCCTATCCCCAATCCGAGTTTGACTTTATTATGTGATTATTCCACCGACCATCGCCGTCCCTTAGTAACAAAGTTACTTAGGAAATCCTTTTTGAACACTTTCATTCGCTTTCCCACCCCGGTATTCGTGCTAATCGTAAGTTGATCACCGATCGCTTTGTTTGGCCAAAAATGTACGCGGATATTCAAAATTAGACAAAGGCCTGTATCCAGTGTCAACGCAGCAAAGTGCAACGTCTCACTTTCAGTGCCCCAGGATCTTTTCCTTCACCGAGTGTACGTTTTTGGCTATCTCTAATAGTTTCACATACATTTTCACTTGTGTCGAACGTTTCAGCCGCTGGCCTATGGCCATCCCTATTACAGATATTACAGCAGAAACAGTTGCAAAAACGTTTCTGCAAAACTGGATCAGCAATTATGGTGTCCCATCAACTATCACTACGGATCGTGGATCCAGGTTTCAATCCAACATTTCCGTGAGTTGACTATTGTTCTAGGTGTTAATCACATAAAAAACATCTTCCCATCCTTTCGCTTACGGACTTGTTAAACGGTTCCATCATCAGTTAAAAGCCGCACAGATGTCACATGGTAATACGGAAAATTGGGCAGAGAACCTGCCATTGACCCATTTTGGTATACTTGCTACTGTCAAAGATCTCGTTGGTGAATTGATCGCACCCCATGACGTAGCAGCAGACATCACTGTTACCAATTATGTCAATCGCTTACGATCATCCATGCGTCAATTGCGGGCCACCACCAATCGCCCACACAATCGTACCGTTTACTTGCAGAGTGATCTACAGTCATGTGCTTGTGTCTTTATTCGAACTGATCACACGCGCAAACCCCTGCAAGCGCCATACACTGGACCGTTCAAAGTCATTAACCGCTGTGCCAAATACTTCGTTATCGAAAAAAAATGGTGCTCAAGATACGGTTCCTATTGACCGATTGAAAAGATTTTTTATCGAACCAGTGTGCGACGAAACAAGACCCTCGAACGTTCACATCCGAAATGGTGCCTCCAATGTTGACAGTTTTCCTTTAACCCCGCCCACTCCTTCATCCCCAGTGTGTCTTAGTCATCCCAATCAACCCAGCCGCATGAACTCTCTCTTCAATCTTCTGATTCACCCTCCTCAATTAAAAAAAACTCGATCAGGTTGGAGAGTCAGGTGGCCTGCAAATCTTGCAGACTACGCGGATTAACTTTTCGTTTCGAGCGTTTCACTCTCTTATAACGCTCTAGAGAGGGAGTATTATGGTATTTTCATCATTGTATATTTCATTATATTAATCCTACCTATTTGTTCATTTGTTTTGTAATAATGATACATGTAAACATGTACACAATTTGAACATATTATTCACGCTTATCACGTGTTTTGCTCTGGGACAAGTCTATCGTCTGATTGTTTTGGATCTGTATGCGTGTTACGTTGAGGAGCGCATTCCGATTTGTTGGGTACAATAATCAAAAGGCGTAGGCAGTTAGTGATAAAATCGCCGCTGGATCAACCGCTACAATACCACAACATTCCAGCTTCTGCAAGAGAATACCGTGGTTTACACTGGTTAAATGATTTCGACATATCGAGGTAACATACAAGGATAGTGACACCAACATCGACTGATCGATTCATATCGTCTTTGTAAAAGGTTAGAAAGGTACGAGAATCCATTTCTAAAACTTATAGCGATCCCGAAAGTAGCTTGTATTCTTCAAGATGTACTAGATAGTGGAGGATTGAAGATTGGTTTCAGTTCTTTCTTTCACATGATTTTCCAACTATATCCTCGACATTCCATTCAAACGTTATTGATTTAATCGACAAAGCTAGCAAATTTAAAAACGCATAAAACAAACAGAAATGGAATGGAAATTGAAAAATGGTCTACAGTTGCAATAAACAATAACAACATCTTTGCTCGTTTACGTTCCTATGAACTATTAAGTGACCACAAACTCATTCTAGACCACACATTGATTGCATCGGAAAATAGAGCACTGAACAGTTGTGATAAACTAAAATCACCTAACAGGTTATTTAAATCACGATCCGTAAACTCAACCAGCAAAGTAGATTTTATTATTCAGCATCGAACTTATAATTCGGCAGAAATAAGAATTACAGACCCTATTACAATCTGCGAAGAATTTCTTAAATATTTTATTACTACTCACAATACTTCCATGTATAAAGATATCACTAGAACATTTCGATCACCTAGTGTATTAAACACTATATGGATAAATCTGAATGACATTAATGAAGTCTGCAAGCAAACTACGTTCAGTCTCGAGCCAGACATAACAGGCATACCACACGCCATTTTCAGAATGGGTGGTGACGATTTCATACTTCTTCTACTGAACTTATTCAACACTTCAATCGAATCTGGAATCTTCCCTTTGGAATCGAAACAATCTGTCGTTACACCCAGACATCAATCTGGCTCGAAGCACACAGTATCAAATTATCGCCCAATTGACCACACAGCAATACTATCTAGATTACTTAAAAAATAGTAAAAAAGCTATCTCAAATCACTTATCTCCAAGTTTCTTCTCTAAAGCTCAACATGGCTTCCTAAATAGAAGATCTTGCATTACATGTCAACTTGAGTACCTTGACCATATTACTACATCGATAGAGGAAGGTTCGGCAGTTGTAGTTGTCTTCCTAGACATAACTAAAGCATTTGATGCTGTTTCTCATAAGTTATTATTATCGAAACTTGAATCATATGGCATCGGTGGTAATCTTCTTTCCTGGTTAACTTTTTTTCTTACTGATCGCACTTACTCTGTTGAAGTTCATGGATGTAGATCACGCAGCCTACCTATTCCCAGTGGGGTGATTCGAGGTAGCGTATTACGCCCCTTACTATTTCTTATATATATAAATGACATACATAACGGCATTTTACATAGCAAACTATTCTTATTCGCTGATGACATGAAAGTTGTTATCACTTTCCCAGCTAATCAAGCGCAAACTTATATAACTCGACTAAACAATGATTTAGCTGCACTTGCAGAATGGGCAAAAAATAATGGTCTAACGTTCTCAACAGCAATATCTAACTTTATGCCTATAAGATGCACGATACAAAATAACTCAATCCTTCTAAACAATAACGCAATTCAAATGATTTACAGCACGCGTGATTTAGGATTTCGAAATTCTTCATCACCCACTTTCAACGAACAGATACGCCACCTTATTACTAAAGCCAGATAAAGTATGAATACTATACACAGATCTCTAATTCAGCCTCATTGTGAACTAGAAATGTATAAATTAGTCACCATTTCTATCTTTGACTATTGTAACATAATATATACTAATATAAATAAAACCGACAGCATAGTTTAAGAAAAGATAAAACGTACTTTCTCAAAATCAATCATCGGTTATACCACCAAAAAACCGTATAGAAAAAGATGAATACAACTGAAACTCGATCCTCTATGGTTTCGCAGACTTAGGCATAACCTCATCTTATTCTTCAAAATACTGTCAACGGATAATATGGAAATACGTTCGAATATTCATATACGGCATGATTCTAAATATAGCTTGATGAACAGTGAAAAAACTAATAAATTGCCAAGGTTTCGTACTAGAGTAAGGAACAATTTCTTCTTGAGTAAATATGCTAAACTGTGGAATCTTCTTCCAAATATATAAGACTCAGTTCCTCTTCAAATGAATTCAAACCACATCTAGCTTTATTTCTTACCATAGAAAAAAATTGCAATCTTCTTAATATAAATGTTCTACCTGATGATTAATATAATAATGGCATTCCTGGATATTGATAATAAATAAACGTTCATAACGTTCGAAACAACATTCTCTCGCTTCTGAGTTTTTTCTCCACAGCAAAATTCTTAATCCGCACCAAAATGAAACTGGCCCCCAGAACTCAAACTAATGGAATAAACCACCTTCGGTACGTGATCTGATTTATCACGAAAACACAGTTATTGCAAGGAAAAGTCTAGAATGTTTTCGGCAACACTGATGATCAATGGATAATGTCCATCAAAGATGCGCGAAGAAACTCTATTGTTGATGTTTCAAACTTTTTCATTATGATTGTTGTAAATAGATTGATCTTTCCTGACCATGAGCCGTTTTCTTGTCCGCTAGGCGAAGGTGGTTTATTCCATTCGTTTGAGGTCTGGGGGCCAGTTTCATTTCGGTGCGGATTGGGAATTTTGCTGTGGAGAAAAAACTCGAAAGCGACAATATGTTGTTTCGAACGATATGAACGTTTATTTAATATCAAAAACAAGAAATGCCATTATTATATAAATCATCAGTTAGAACATTTAAAATAAGTAGATTGCGAATTTTATCAACGGTAAGAAATGCAGCTAGATGTGATTTGAATTCATTTAAAGAGGAACTGAGTCTTATATATTTTGAAAGAAGATTCCACAGTTTAGCATATTTAGTCAAGAAGAAACTGTTCCTTACTTTAATACGAAACCTTGGTAACTTAATAGTTTTTTCACTGTTTCTCAAGCTATATTTAGAATCATGCCGTATATGAATATTCGAACGTATTTCCATATTATCCGTTGACAATATTTTGAAAAATAAGATGAGGTTATGCTTAAGTCTGCGAAACCATAGAGGATCGAGCTTCAGTTGTATACATCTTTCTCTATAGGACTGTCTGGTGGTATAGCCGATTATTGATTTTGAGAAAGAACGTTGTATCTTTTCTAAAACTATGCTATCGGTTTTATTTATATTAGTATATATTATACAATAGTCAAAGATAGGAATGGTGAATAATTTATACATTTTTAGTTTACAATGAGGCTGAATTATAGATCTGTGTATAGTATTCATACTTTGTCTGGCTTTAGTAATAAGGTGGCGTATCTGTTCGTTGAAAGTGAGTGATGAAGAATATCGAAATCCTAAATCACGCGTGCTGTCAATCATTTGAATTGCATTATTGTTTAGAAGGATTGAGTTATTTTGTATCGTGCATTTTATAGGCATAAAATTAGATTTTGCTGTTGAGAACGTTAGACCATTATTTTTTGCCCAATCTGTAAGTGCAGCTAAATCATTGTTTAGTCGAGCTATATAAGTTTGTACTTGATTAGCTGGAAAAGTGATGACAACTTTCATGTCATCAGCGAATAAGAACAGTTTGCTATGCGAAATGACACTATGTATGTCATTTATATATATAAGAAATAGTAAGGGGCCTAACACGCTGCCTTGAATCACCCCACTGGGAATAGGTAGGCTGCGTGATCTACGGCCAATAACTTCAACAGAGTAAGTGCGATCAGTAAGAAAAGAAGTTAACCAGGAAAGAAGATTACCTCCGATGCCATATGATTCAAGTTTCGATAATAATATCTTATGAGGAACAGTATCAAATGCTTTAGTTATGTCTAGGAAGAAAACTACAACTGCCAAACCTTCATCTATCGATGTAGTAATATAGTCAAGGTATTCAAGCTGACATGTAATGCATGATCTTTTATTCAGGAAGCCATGTTGAGCTTTAGAGAAGAAACTTGGAGATAAGTGAATTAAGATAGCTTTTTTTATTATTTTTTCAAGTAATCTATATAGTATTGCTGTGTGGTTAATTGGGCGATAATTTGAAACCGTGTGCTTCGAGCCAGATTTATGTCTGGGTGTAACGACAGAGTGTTTCCATTCTGAAGGGAAGATTCCAGATTCGATTGAGGTGTTAAATAAGTTCAGTAGAAGAAGTTTGAAGTCGTCACCACTCATTCTGCAAATGGCTGGTGGAATGCCTGTTATGTCTGGCTTGATACTGAACGTAGTTTGCTTGCAGACTTCTTTAATGTCATTTAGATTTAAGCATATAGTATTTAATACACTAGGTGAACGAAATGTTCTAGTCATATCTTTAGAGATGGAAGTATTGTAAGTAGTATTAAAATATTCAAGAAATTCTTCGCAGATTGTAATAGGGTCTGTAATTCTTATTTCTGCCGAATTATAAGTTCGATCCTGAATAATAAAATCTACTTTGCTGGTTGAGTTTACGGATCGTGATTTAAATAACCTGCTGAGTGATTTTAGTTTATCACAACTGTTCAATGCTCTATTTTCTGATGCAATCAATGTGTGGTCTAGAATGAGTTTGTGGTCACTCAATAGTTCATAAGAACGTAAACGAGCAAAGATGTCGTTATTGTTAATTGCAACTGTAGACCATTCTTTTATTTTCTTTTCCATTTTCTCGAGCCTAGTTTGTTTTATGCGTTTTCTAGAACTGCTAGGTTTATCGATTAAACTTATAATTTTCGAATGGAATGTCGAGGATATAGTTGGAAAATCATGTGAAAGAAAGAAATGGGACCAATCTTCAATCCTTATAAGTGTTGAAAGTAAGTTCCAGTCGATGAAACGGTGAAGAGTACTGACCTCATTGGTAGCTTTGCAAGTGCATGATAGGTGGAAGGATAAAATTTTATGGTCCCCATTGAAGGGGGAAGGCAATATTAGTAAGTTGTTTGTATGGTAACTGCCTAAAGAGCAAATTAAGAAAACTTTAAGATATATCGATGAAAAATCAAGCTTTCGGTTTAGAATATGATGTTGTTTAACGACTTGATATAAAATCCCACCAACCAACAATTTGACACTTAGCGTCTTCGCGTCCATCTCGTATCCTTAAAATTGAGGGAACCTCAGAACTCACTATGTCATCTAGGGATTATCCAAATGTAATAGATGTACTCGGAACCACTAATTTCTAAACTTAATAGAATAATTCTCCCGATTAACGTTTGCCTTTATATGTGCAGATTTGCCATCAGCTACTGTATTTGATAATTCAATACAATTTAATTCAATTTAGTGGTATAAAATGCATATTGCTTTACAAAAACCACAGAATAATATGAGAATTACGAATAACAACTAGTAAAAACCGGATTTGTTTGCTTACTTAGCAGTTCAGGAATCAGGTGAACATCCATTGTGCAGAAAATGTTTTCGATCGGTTGGATTGCACATGTAAATCCATGGTGTCAAGATATATAGTTAACTTCAATTCATGGGTTCAAGGTTCAAATCTGTAGTGGTGTAAAATATATAGGTTCAATGTTTGGAATGGTCGACATGAATTTGTCCAAGTTCGATTTGAAAATATCTAAGTTAGGTGAATGTGCAACATTAGAGGATAGGGAGTTCCACGTAGAACATTCACGTAGAGCATAAACATAACTTCGACATTTCAGTTTCCAGTCAGGAATAAGATCTGTGTAGTCATGTCTCCGAATGGTTCGGTGTGGTAGTCCTGTGAATAGTTAATTCAGGGGATGGTTTGGGGTACACAGTTTATTGAACATAAGAATCAAAACCACCTCTAATATGGCGCTAGAGAGATTCGAAGAGATTGAGACTTGCAATACGATCTTCGTATTATTTGTGCTCTAAATCACGTACGAGCTTTGTAGTCCAATGATATATTCTCTGCAAGAGGCTGATGTCCTTCAGTGGCCAGGATGACTAAGCCTGAGCCAGGGTGACCAAGCCTGGTAGTCACAACATTTGACAATGTTCGGCATGCTTGCCATACATGTATCCTGTCTGCCATCGATACATAAATTAAATGCACATATAAATTCATTCATCACTAGAAATTATAGAAAACTTTCAAAGTAAATATACTGTTAGAATTACTATAAACTCATGGAATCACTAAAAAAGTTACAAATTTCATATTAAGAATTCGCTTGGCTTTTAGTATTTATCTTGAAGATTGATTCATCAATATTCAAGTGATCAACTCTGGCCGTTAAACAATTTCATCCAGCCTCACTAAATCACTCACGTGAATCCGGGGAAAACACGTGTTTCATTTGATAAAGACTTATATTTGGCACAATCACAAATGAAAATGTTGACCATTCAGCATATCATCGGTTTCCCGTAACTCTAATGATTTGTAAAGGTTTTTTGCATCCAAAGAATTTGTTAACTTAGACATTATCGTTTCATTGTCAGTAGTGAGAGCACTATATTGGCCAATCGATTTATTTTCAACGTAATCATTCACATTTCATTCATTTTCTGTTCGTCAACTAAGTTAACATTATTCATCTGTTAAATACCATTTGTACATAGTCAACGCAAGATTATTAAAATACACTCTTTTTTCTAGGCGTAGTCTTCGTTCTTTTTTGCCTCAGAGTAAATCTTGTATGTGGATATAACAGAAACACACGCAACCCGACGACACAATGCTCACTATCCACTGCATAACTTCGATGAATTTCAATGAGTTTAGGATGCTTCCTTTATGCTGATGATGTTAATAACCTAGAATACGACAGTGGAGGTACGCAAATCTTGGATTTATGGAAAGTAATTAAACGTACAAGAACATGTGACTTGCCACTAAACTTACGGAAGAGCTACGTTTTATCAACTGATTTGGCAACCACAAAACTAGAAGTCGCCGAAGGAAGCATTAGAATAACTGTGGATCGGGAATTGAAAGATCTCTGCCCTATTATTAATTGAGATCTGCCGGTGGCGTTGCCGTATACTCTGAAGAGCACCTGATTGTGGAAGTATTAGAAAGGTTTCAACATGATGCTGGAAATGCCGAAAGCATCTGGTGTAAGGTGAAGTCTTGCTCTGGAGCTGCATCACTTGTGGACATTTACCGCTCACCTGGCGCTTACGTTCCTGTGTTATGTGATCAAATCAAACGGTATGGTATCACTGGTGACTGTATCGATCTTGGAGACCTGAATGCTCCTGATATAAACTGGGCGGATTTAGTTTCGAGGGGTGAACCGTTCCAACGAGGATTCCTAGATACGATTTTGGAGCTGAATTTTGCGCAGAATATAAACGATCCTACGAGGATTTGCGTCGGGCAAGTTCCTTCGATATTGGATTTGGTGGTCACACCTAGATTCTCTGATGTTACTAATCTGTCTATTGAGACCCCCATTGGTGGCAGCGATCACTGTTTTTTATGGTTCGTTTGGAATCATGGTCTTCAACCGAGAATACGTACGCATGCCCAGAGAAACTACTGGAAATTAGACACAAAGAGTCTAATCACGTTTGCAAACTTGATGGACTGGTCACTCCCTCTATCAACGAATGTTGATATCTGTTGGTTGGACTTTTTGGGTAAAATAAGATCGCTTGAAAATCATGCCCCATGGATGAATGGAAGATCCCCCGCTAAGGGACCGCCGTGGTTTGATAACGTTATCCGTAAATACATGAAGGTAAGAAAGCGGTTATGGCGGAAGTTTTGTTCTAGTGATGCACCGATGACTATGTAACCTACAAAGTTATCCGCAACAAGTGCACCTACCTCAAAAGAGAAAAAAGGCAGAACTATGAAACTCGCTTGGTGGACGAAGCCAACTCGATGCCGAAACGCTTGTTTGCGTACATAAGACGTAGAACGAAAGCTTCTCAACGAGTACCTTGCTTGAGATCTATGGGAGGTTCGACTGAACATGAAGATGAACGTAAAGCAGTTCTTCTCGCCGCTCAGTACAATTCGGTTTACACAGAGGAGACGTTTCCCATTCCTCTGCTTCATGAGAGCAAACGCCGAAATGCCGGATATCTCGATCTCGCCAGAGATGGTGCAGTATTTACTAGAACGACTCGATGTACACTCAGCACCTTGGCCCGGACGATATACACCTAATGCTTTTAAAGGTATTGTCGAGTATCATACATAAACCACTGGCGCTAATCTTCAATTTATCCCTGAGGTATGGTAGGTTACCTAAAGATTGGAAGTACGGCATTGTCAAACCAATGTATAAGGGCGGTGAAACCAGTTATCCGGCTAACTACCGACCGGTTACCCTCACTTCGGTAGTTGTGGAGACTCTGGAACGACTGCTGAAGAAACAGATTGAAGATTTTCTCCTTACAACCAGTCAGTTAACATCTGCTCAACATGGTTTTACGCCAAGACGATCATGCTCATCCAATCTCATCACTGCTCGCGAGCACTATTGTGCTGGACTTAATCTGGGTCACCCGGTAGTCACTGCCTTCATTGACTTCAGTAAGGCTTTTGACCGTGTTCCATTTTTAACGTCTATTGCTCAAGCTCCGTGCTCGTGGTGTAAAGGGACCTGTTCTAACTTGGATTGAAGACTTCCTTGTTGACCGTCATACACAGGTCGAGGTTAACGGAGTTAAATCGCAGGTTACACGTCCAACTTCCGGGGTTCCGCAAGGATCTGTTCTCGGCCCGTTACTTTTTAAAGTATATGTTTATGACCTCCCCGACTCATTAAATACGAATTGTCTACTTTTCGCGGATGATCTGAAAGTCTGGGGTACAGTAAGCTCTTCTGCTGATAATACCATTTTTCAGAACGAATTGAACAAATTGCTCGATTGGACGGTAAAATGGCAGCTTCCTGTAAACCGACAGAAATGCGCTGTAATGCTTTTGGGGCCAAGCACGCCTGAAGGTGCGTACTTCCTCGGGGATCATCAACTGAAGTGGGTTGATACTGAACGTGACCTGGGTACAATTGTGACTCGGACGCTTAAATCGAAGGAAAATACGAACAGAAAAGCTGCTGCTGCAAACCGCGCATGGTGGGCTATTAGTCGGTCTTTTTCGGTGATTACTCCACAAATGTTTCGCATTCTTTATTCCACATACGTGAGACCAGTTTTGGAATATTGTTTGCCAGCCACCTATCCTCAAACTAAGGGAGAACGTGACCAGTTGGAAAAATTGCAAAGGCGGGCGACGAAACGAGTACAAGGATTGAAATCAATTCCCTATGTGGAGAGAGTTCAACGCCTCAACCTCATGTCGCTCAGTATTCGGCGTGTGCGCTACGACCTGCTGCTAACTCGTCGCATATTACTGGGAGCTTATGGTGACGAGCTGCGCGAGTTTTTCCCTCTCGTGACGGACTCAAGAACCCGTGGCCATGCTCCAAAGCTTCAAAAGCGAAGGACACTACGCCTACCTCAGGGATTCACGCTCTCAACAAGAATTGTTAACTTGTGGAATGCGCTTCCGGAAGAGGTTATCTCAGCGAGCTCTGAAAACCAATTCAAGCAACTTTTGGATAAAGTGTTGCCTGTAATCACGGCGAAGCTGAACAACACTAGACAGGATTTCTTCAACTGAGGTTCTCCTGGACTAGGTTGCTGATATAAAGAGAGGCGGCTTACAAGGGCTTGACCCCCTGTCGTCTATCAAGAAGAAGAAGAAGAAGAAATGCGTGTATGTCGGGCTCACCAATTTGTAGTAGACCAGATTACTACAATAATGTCCCTAAGAATGTTGGAGAAAAGGCAGGTTGACTGGAAGATATATAGCGGTAGCCAAAACGTGTACAGAGCGATCACGATGCACGCACGAACGAAACGGAAGTTAATTATTTGTCAAGGTCAATGTTTTGATGAGGAAAAAATAGCGGTGTTACAAATGTACCTCAAATAGTTCAATAGTTCAATAGTATATTTATGGTAAAATAAGCACATAGCTTCAAATAACCACAGGATGTGTTTACAGTGGAGAGAATAAATAGGATAACAAAAAAAACGTAGGAGTGGGGTTCGAGGGAATAAATTGGTCAGTATAATCAGTATGGGTAGAAGTTAAAACCATTACCCTTGTAGTTGTGAGGTCCAGGTTCGAATCCCGGTGGCGGCAGTATTTTTTGTAAATAATTCGTCATCGGATTTGAGACACATCATTTTTTTCCAAATAGCGTTGTCTAACTTCTATATCCCTTATCTCAATTTCAATTTTGTCCAAAGCGACAGAAGTTCAAACAAACCACTGGCTGATAATTGTTAATAAAAATAAATGAATAAATAAAATAAATGCCTACTAACAAACTTTAAGTAATAGCGGGTGCAGTGCTCAAGGAAAGTTCCAGCTTTGATGAGCTGGATCCATTTTTTGATACGTTTCCTAATGACACTCTCACTAATGACTCTCCCACAGTTCCTTTTCTCAATCTCTGCAACCATTCGTGCACCGTTTCGCTGAACCAGCAGATGCAAAACTCAACGAACTGGAAATGAAAAGAAAATCAAGGGAGCGGATAAAATGGGAGAGGGAGATTGCTTTGGAAAAAATCAAAATTAGGATAAGAGAGATAAAAGTTAAACAATCCTATTTGGAAAAAAAGATGTGTCTTCAATCCGATGACGAATAATTTTCAGAAAATACTGCCGCCACCGAGACTCGAACCTGCGACCTCAGGACAGTTAGGCGAAGCACATAACCAATACACCACTAGGTCACTGACGAATTGTCTAAATTATAAGTAATTAGATAGACTTTTTATTTCAATGTTTTGAGCCTAGCCAAAATTGGTAGTGGAGATAACGTTTATCATCAGTATGGGTGCGGGGAGGCCTTATAGCGGGTCACACTCGCTTTGGAGTTGCGTCTTCCCGAGTTCGCTAGGCGGTAGCTTGATAATATGGAGGCTTCGGGGTTGTGTTAGGCCTTTCCGGGATTCTTGCGGCATTTGTACGGGTAGGAGATCGACTCCAGACACGGGAAATAGTGAGTCTGAAAGAGTGGGAAACTTGGAACGCATTATAATCGGTGTGAATACAGAAGAAAAAAATGTCACGCAGAATAAACATACCCTTTCATATGTGTCCAAGCGTTGTTTAAAGGTTGAGAATGATTGGGAGTTTACAACGGTTGCCGGCAGTGCGTTCTGTAGGAATTATTCCCAATTGACATAATTCCTTAATACTTCCAAAAAGTAAGTTTATTTTCATAAACGTTTTCCATCATGATGCCGTGTGTCGTTTTGTTTAAATCAACTAAACACACACTTGCGCTTCCTACAGCGTGAACGTCTGATAACTTGCCTGGTTTCGAACCACTAATTAATAGTTTCAGATTACTGACCTAGAATATTTCTTCCATTTCCGGTAATACACTGCTTGTCCGATCTACGACGAGCAAATATCCCGCTGAAGAAATAACACGGGTCAAATTCATTGTTAGCAATAATCCGAGTGGACAACACAAGGATTTCTTAAGTCTGTTGTTACATAGTGTATTCTCTTGCATAAATATAATTATATATATTTATACATAATTTCATACACTTACATTAATTAGCAACACTTATAACGATTCTTATTAACATAACGCTCGGCTTATCCGCTACAAACTGGTGAGCCCGTTTACAAATTTTTTACCTGCATTTTATATTCATTATGTCGTCAGGCGACGAAGCCGCTATCAACTCTAACGTCAGATTGCCACCTTTCGGGATGTCAAACTAAAAAGCGGGCAGTTTGAAACTCGGCAAGTTTCTTTGTTCTCTCTATCACATATATTGATTCATACGTTCATTTGCTAAATATGGTGCTTTCTAAATACTTGAAAACATCTCGAAACACACAACGTGTTACTCCACGATCGAATAAATGTTCAGTCGTACTAGACTCGAATATGTCGACTCTACTCTCTAAATTACACAATTTGGAGACTAATTTTGAAACCATGGTTGATAAAGTGAACAGTATGTCGCGCCTTTTCCAGGTACTAGAACCATTGGCAATTCTCCTTGACCCGAACTATAATCTTGACTATGATCTGCTTCAACGCACGGGACGCTTCGTTGAATCTCTAACCTCGGAAATAGAGCAACGGAGAATTAGAGCTAAGAACATAATCCTTCTGAATATAGACGATAAATACCCGTTAGATGAACTCAAACGGTCAATCCTCTCTCATTACGGCCTTCCGGCTGACTCAGCGACACTCATTAGGCTTCGTAAATCGTCAATTGCTAGACGCACCCCAATCCTTATCAAATTTATTAACGAAGAATATGCTTCTCACATCCTAAAAAACAAGCATGTTCTAGCTTCACTTTCTCGATTCTCGAATGTGTTGCTTAAACGTGACAACACACCCCTACAACGTAAGTTCACCCGCAAAATTCCCAAGCCCGCGACGGAAAGCACCCAATCCCCATCTTGTAGCAACCAGACTTCTAACCTCACTGACATAAGTGTCGCGACTGAAAATGTATCTATCAGCGTAGACGTCGGATCACCTGCTACACCCCAGGTAATCGTTGATCCACAAACTGTCCCTCGCCCAATTATTAAGGATAACAAAAAAGCTAAGCTTCCAACATTTAGAGCAATAGCTCCTCTCCTCAACCAAGCGCCAATTATTAGGCCTTATACGAATGGCTCTTTCAAAAAGAGCAATTCTAGTTATTCAAGAAAACATTTTCACCAATTACCTATACACGCTCCCACCTTTAATTATTATGGTCCTTCACCGTACGGTCGTCTTAATTCTGCATCGTGGTCCTACCCTCACTCTATGCAGCATGGTGAAAATCCACAAAACCTTAGACTAAATAGGAACTTTAACTTTCCTTATATTTATCCCAACCCTCAAACTTTTAAGCCACCACAAACAAACGCCTATAGAATTTTCACTTGGCCACACCCTGCTCCACAAATATATCCATCATACGCTCCCACCCAGTTTTACCCAGACCATTTCCAACCTTCAAATTTTCCCCTTGTGTTTCCACCAATCTACACGATGTAGTGCAATCTAGTTTCAAATCTCCGGCCCCTATCATCAACACACCTCTTTCTACTTCCCCTATCCGCATCCTTCTATTTAACGCGAGATTCATTACTTCTAAAATGTCTGATCTTCAATTTTAACTATCTACTAACCCGACTGATGTAGTCTTAATCACTGAAACTTGGACGACTGATGAAGATGCAGACGCACTCCTTTTCCTCCCAAATTATAATATTTTTCGTAAAAATCGGTGCTCCACTCGTGGTGGTGGTTGCATCATATATATTACTAAGGATATCCCGGCCAAACTTTATTCTTCTTCTACACTGGATGATATTGGTGATTTGGTATGGATAGATATACCTTCACTGGACGCCCTTTTCAGTTGTATTTGCAACCCACCTCCTCCATCTTCACATAATCTTGATAAGATAAAAAATGCTTTTATTGAAGTTTCACTGACCCCTCATAAAAATAAACTTATAGCTGGTGATTTTAACATGCCTTATA
>JACCGJ010014417.1:0-33425 GCA_013407085.1 Atriophallophorus winterbourni
TAGGACAACCACCATGAAAAAACCGTTTGATGTGTTCACGGTGGAAGCAAAAGTCCGTTAAGTCTGTATGCGATAACCAATGGCATTTCTGTTAGGGTAGACAGGACCGAGGAACAGGACCGAGGAAAAGACGAACTGGTGCGAAGTAAAACCGGCTATGTATAGGTGTTGTGTACGCGTGTGATGCGAAGTTGTTGACGGTTTGGTTTAATATAGGCATGTGGTGCGTACTCGTTCGGCCGCGACCATACCACGTTGGAAACACCGGTTCTCGTCAGATCACCGAAATTAAGCAACGTTGGGCCCGGTTAGTACTTGCATGGGTGACCGGCTGGGAATACCGGGTGTCGCGAGCTAGCCTCGCCGAGTTCGGCACACAGTCCAGGGCACAGCAGCCGACAAGCGCAAAATCGAAATATCACTCATACGTACGACCATACGAGCACACGCGACCAGCGATTTCGTAAACCCGTCGCACTGACCGCGAAACACGAGCGTCGCGTTAATAATACAGTTCACTCATTCTACGCACGCACTCCGACTGCATGGTCGTGTGAATGCGGTCAGCCATTGTACCTAACAATAGCCGGATCGGGCATCGGCGGGGAAGTAGAAGGGCCGTCAGTCGGGCGGAATGGGTTAGCAGGGTGTGGCTCGCGTGTTGAGGTCAGGCGTACTGGACGCCGAAATGAAGCGCTTAGTGGATGTAGAAGTTGGGGATGCTGGGGGTGTGACACTGGTTCAATTTGTGGCACGCGTGTTCTCTTATACTATGCTAGCTAGTGTGTTAGGCGATGCAATTGTTTGCGGGAGGAATGTGAACGGTTGTGTACGGCACTTTGTTTTGCGAGCAGCGGTTTAGGTGTTGTGTACGCGTGGAACATGAGATATTCAATACGCTAATCCCGGTGGACACTTTCATAACGATCACAGAAACGGTAACAAAAGCGATGTGCAATAATGGGCAAGCGCTCTGATAAAACCATTGAAATGAAATCCCGTGACTCGGAAATGCAAAAGTTTATCGGGAAAAAAGTGACGCAAACGTACATGCGACTCAACGATAAGGCGTTTTCCAAGAATGTCAAAGCCAGATCGAACTCTCCAGCTAGTTGAAGAATTACTCCAATGTTGGTCTGTGGCGAGAAAAAAACCCAGTGTCACTCATGGTTTTGCGAATGAGAAAAATGTGAGGCCCCAGTAACTTACGTCGATTTGTGTCATTTCGGGGTGCACTGGGCCATGGCAAAGTAAAGCGAGGTATCGAGCGCGGTAGAGCAATTGTAAAGCAATCGTCACATGACCACAGGCGAAACAGTAGAGGGAAAAATGTACCTATCAACCGAAAATGAAACAAGTAGAAATGAGAAAATTCAAAAGGAGAATCTGCTAGTTCAACAGAGACCGTGGCAAACTGAAATGTGAACGACAGAACATAAAGAAATTATATTTGAAAGCCTGAGTGGTTACGATGGCGTCAACCGTGAGGAACTAGTAACTTTAATCTTGAAGAAAACGAAAATGGTAAGCTAACTAAGACAACGCTAATCACGAAACTAGGGAGATACATCGAAATTGGACTCTATCGAATCAATAATGAGAATTGTCGCTAGAGCTCGATTGCAAACAAGAAAATTTTCTAACCGAAATCACACAAAAGAGTACTCACATATTCGGTAACAGTGTTCGGACTATCGATACCGTGCACCCGTTCACTGATCATGGTGGCTCGGTGTTGGAACAGCAAGGCAGCCTGATGCTCACCCATTACATAGGACAAACGCGCTAAAAGACGATTGCACGCGCCAATGTCCGGATGAAGCGGTCCATAGACACCATTCAATAAGCTCAATGCTTCGTTGATGAGTTCGAAACCTTCCTGGAGATGCCCGGTAGAAATTCTCGCTTGGCCGGTGGTGAAATAATGATATGCATCGGTGGCATGCGGGTGTAAATGTTTCACCACTGGGAAAAGAGACATGATATCCTCGGTCATGAAAACTGGTCGAGTATGGTGTTTGGCACCGTTCGGGGGAACCAACTGGTAGTCGCGGAGCAACAGTTGAATACCGACGGAAGAGCAAAATGTGCGAAGGATTTGAACGCGATGAATCTCGTGTTGAGCACAAAAGGCGTCGATATCAGATCTGAAAAGCGAACGAAGGTAAATCAATGAACCACGGCACAACTTTCAAACAGTCATAACGATGTGCGGTAATTGAGTGTCAGTAGTAGCACAAGTTGTGTGTTAACGTTGGAGCTGTGCCAGCTGACTTCCCATGCAATAACCAACAAGAGAATGGAGAATTTATAAAGACATGAGAACACAATGAGATTTAGCTACGCTCACACCACATCAAGCCCAATGTACAACAAAAAATTGGATGCGAGACCGTGCAGTACACATAAGACCGTGCTATATTGATTTGCCAACAGTTATGAGATCGTAATTCTCTGAAATATCACTGCCATTTCTATTTTGATTCTCATATCTGTCGAGGTCTTGGCAACCGGACAGTATCTTAGCTAACGAACAGTCTCAGACTGCGTAATTTGCATGAAACAAGGAATGCGATTTCATACATACATATATACATATATATATACATATATAGCAAAAAAACGCTTGAATATTCTCCAAACCTAAGCAAAAAGGAGGTAGAGATTGTAGCATAGTAGTATACACCATACCAGTTTAAAATTCTTTCAGAACCGAAAATCTCGATTGACATCATCAAATTCGCAACACAATATTTTAGCAAGGTAGTCAAAATAACAAAGGGGACAAATTTAAAACGTGTCATGACAATTTGTCATAAACGCTATGCTCTAAATCAGTTTACGCAATAGCCCGTTTCGAGAATTATGAAAATACGTTTCTTAAATGGCATATGAGGTCACGCAACACGAAAAAAAAATTAAAAAAAATTGTATCGGTCGAAAATTCTTTTTTGGGCATTTTGTGATCACAAGGAAAGCTAATTAGCTAATAACGTATTCTGATACCAATAAAAACAAACTTATGCTTGAAAATCACGACGAACCACAATGTCCAAACGAAGAATCACATTGTGATTGTCAGTCAAGCGCTTAAAATGACCTATGTGTGGTGTGCTCACATCCCCCCGCGCTTGCAAGTGTAGCTTTGTTTAATTTTTCACAAGTGTTTCAGGGCTATCTGAAACCAATGTTGATTTTCGCCACTGGATGAAGGCAAACAGCCAAAAACAGGTTGCGAAGTTTAAGTGAAAAGACAATCACTCACGAAGTAATGGACACATGGAAATAATCCTTCGCCTCTTTTACAATTTCCGCCCACAGGGTTTGTGGCGTATCGTTCACCCAAGCTAATTCTTCTACAAAAGGATAAAAGCGACAAAATGTTTAGAAAACAGTCTGCAAAAACAGCAAGATGAATAACAAAAACCGCAGAACACACCGGGGGAATCCCGAGGAAGTTTTGTCTTCTTTTTGCTTTTCTTATTTCGATTCAATTTGAGGATTTGCTGCGAACGGTATAAAAATAAGTTAAAGCATAAACATAAAGAGTAGTGTTCACGGAAGTAATGACGTATGATATGAAGTATTTACAAATCTGGTAAGATTCGCTTTTCACAAAAATGCCATTTTCCCTGAGTAAATCAGTTCACCGTATAAATGAATCATAATACGTCAATCCATGAAGGTACTTTGGGTTTCAATCACAATCATACCCCGCAATCATGTGCAATTGAACATTACTTCTGTACTGTGCTAAATTGATTTGCCATCGACACTGGAGTTCGACTGTCATTTTCTTTTATATCAATCTAGACCAGGGATACCTGACAGGACAGCCTGTATTCAATTTTTGTTTGGTTCAGTCTTCAGTTGACGGCCTAGATACAATCGAAAATTGCAGTCCAAAGACAAATTTGTTGAACACTTAATAGGTTACGAAAATCAAATCCAAATCAGGGCGGTCTTTAACGGCGAGTATAACAGGACGGTAATCAATTGCACTGTTTCCCAGAGCACCATTCCACGTTCGGGTGTTGGTAAACTACCCATTGCTAAAAGTCTTTAATAATCGTACATCTTGCGGTATCAGGGTCAGATTTTACACCCATGAAGCCACGTTTAGTAAACAGCTGTTTGATACATACGAAATACAGTTTCAAGGCCAATTTCCTACATATGACCAAAATCCTTACACATATCTTCCAGGCAGATGAAGTTCGTTAGCCTGAGAGGGCATTTTATCTAAGGGATTTTAATCCGCCGCTGCCTTGCGGGATACCCGATTGCGGGAAAGGCTTCGGGAGAAAACCCTGAAAAAATCTGGAACAGTCTCGTAGACGGTTAGTTGGTGCACACCACCTTTTTCTGGCAACTCCCTGCTGCCTTGCAGGTCGCACTTGGTTGTGCAAAGGCTAGAGAAGCTGACTCGAACAAACGCCGAGTGGTGCTAGGGACGCCGCTTGATACCAAAATTCCAAACTCTTCATTGAAGCCGACTAATCCTTCAGGAGGAGATAGTCGCACAAAAGTAAAAGTAAGTCGGATATGAGGGACAAAAATTGACATTGTGCTTTGTATGCAAAAATACAGATGGAAACTTTCCCGCTTGGCATAAAGACATGATCACTTACTTCATCGATACCCGCCAGCGGAGTTAGGTTCTGACAATTGGTGAGGAAACAATTGAGGAAATGTGCCACTCCAACCGACAACAGCATCGGATCAACGTCTTGAACGTAGCTTTTGAATACATGTTTTGCTGACCGCACGAGCACTTCGGATAATGCAAGACGCTAAAAATATGACAAAATCGTTAAGACAACATACGAATAGTTGAATATTTTAAAAGTACGGTTCTATCGAATAAAGATGATAGTATCAACGGGAACAGGGCAGTAAGGATGCCAGCGACCAAACCATTGCCGGTTCATAATGGGTCGTCAGACGGTGTCACAATCAAAACTGCGCGTGGGCACGGATGTGCAGTCGTGCAGCACTTCTGTGCTGTGCGGATAACATCGTGCAAAATTGATTGGCCACCGGTAGTGAGCTGCATGCTGAAACACGCTGGAGTCTCATTACCATTTCTATTCTATTTTCTCTCTTATATCTGTCTAGGCCTGGGCATCTTGACAGTATTTTAGCCCACTTGTAGTCTGTCACTGCACGGCACTTTGTCTGGATCAGGCTTGTGCTTTCATTCATTCGTTGCGGTCTAAGATTTTGACGGGAAAAGACGTTATAAAATGTATAACAAACGAAACAGGTAGTACTGAACAAACATGACGATAATATTAATAACGGATAGAGGAGTACGCGATTGGAAAAACTTACTTTCAAATAAGCCAAAGATGGTTTTGCATCAGCATGTTCAACGATCCTGTTCAAATATCTCACATTGATACCACTGCAAATACAAAAGTAGTGTTGAACGAAAAAACAGTATAAAACGGTTTCAAATAAAATCGCGCAATCTCACCGCTGGTGCATAATGTCAACAAGCGAAGCGCTGTCTTGTGGCGTGACGCACAGGCTCAAACAGTCCTTAATAAAGTTTGGAATTTGTTTGAGCACAAGAAACTCGCAAGCGTCGCAGACCAGTTTCTTGTCCGCTTCTAAGGCCTCCAATTCGCAGTCATCAAATTTGACAAATTTTTGACAAATATCCGGGTTAAAGGCAAGCTCGAATCCGTCGTCTATGGAAGATCCCACGGCCCTAGCTGCTCGTCTGATCGCTTCCTGCGTGAAACTCTCTGGGGTGAAAAGTATGATTTACGTGTTCATGATTTCAAATATGAAAGGCAGAATGAGCAAATAAACCGATTCAAACATCAATATATGGGTGGAATACAATCAAGACGGAATTTTACCCAAAAGGATAAAGACTAGTTAGTGGGCTTGTTATGATCAAGTACAGACGGAGCACCGAGTAGCGCGATATCTACCTGACTGCTTTAACTGTTTGTTTCTAGTTGCTTTCTGAGTTAAGAGTACCAGATGTCAAGATAGTCACGAAGTCACAAAATGCAAGCAGACTGAGATTATGCCAAGTTGCCCGGGTCTAGATACATTTAACAAACAGAATGAGAAGGAAATGCAGGGTTTTCTGTTATGCACACATTACGGGAGATAATAAAATTAGCGCTTACGACTGTAGAATAGAAACTTACTACTTGGCCCCCTAAAATCCATGACAATAGTTATCGTGAACAATGGCGTAATGTCCAAGTTGAAGTTTCTCTTATCATCGTGAGTAATACTTATTGGCAAAGCTGCAGGATTGGAAGCTCAAGGTGGACATATGAAGCCAAAATTAAAAGCAATCGGTTAGAGCAGTTATTGGGTTACTTTCGATTGATTTCAAATTTATTTTTTCGGTTCCAAACAAAATCTAAAACCGTGGAGAAATTCAAATGCACGCGACCTTGTTAGTTAAGCAGCACATGATTTACATCTAAACAAATCTAGACCAAACGGAGATAAAATAAATAATAAGGATGAACACACCTGGGTTACTTGTTAAGACCAATTGTTAGGCATTCTTGAACTAGTTCTAAGAGAAGAATATAAATAGACAAAAAACACCAACAGGAAACTGTGCTTAAAGCCGGAGCACGATGGGATAAAAAAGTAGTCTCACCTAGCTCATCGC
Source organism: Atriophallophorus winterbourni (assembly GCA_013407085.1). NCBI lineage: Eukaryota > Metazoa > Platyhelminthes > Trematoda > Plagiorchiida > Microphallidae > Atriophallophorus > Atriophallophorus winterbourni. Next base: position 6,653 of record JACCGJ010014417.1, read on the forward strand.
CCAATTCCTTATCGGCTAATTGCTTGACAGCGAGCAAATCGTCCGAGTGTGAATTCACAGGAGGCCGCTTCGGACTGAAGGTGGATGCGATCGAGGTGGTGGATTGATCACCGGAAGCATCGTGAGCCACCGGGTCGTCGGTGGAATCCAGGGTCGAAGTGGGCAAGTTGGAATCAATCGGTTCGCTGGATCCGTTTGCCTGGAGAAATAGAAAAGTGAGCTGATAAGGAACCGACAAAGGCTTTCATCAATCACTCGACACACAAAACCAAACCATTTGCAATCATGTGGCATTCACGTAAAAGAAGGCGATAATGTCTAAACGAAGTAACTCAATTCAACCCAGAGTTCAATTTTATCATGAAGATTTTCGTATGTATTTACCCATATAGATAATCACCAATAAGCAATAAAGAAGAATGCAGTCAAAACTATTGAAAATATGTTACAATGTTATGGCGATACATTGATTGACCTCAAAAGCATTGCACATCCGTGCGTGACTGCGCATTGGTTGAGATAATGCCATTTTCAGCAAGACAGAAGATTTGTAGCTCAGGATCTGGATATTTATCGGATGGTGATCAGTGAGTTTGCGTAATTGTTGGTGGACGTTCGTAACTTTCTTTCGAAAAAGTCTTGTGATGATGTCATCTAGCCTAACGCAAGCCTAGCCTACGCAAGCTTGGTGATCACCATCTAAACAAGATAATGCCAGGTTGCACAAGCGTAGTCAGTCAAATAGAAAGATAAATACAGTGTATTGTGATGCTCACATGCACATTAATTAAATAGTGTTTCCGCAAGCAGTTATTTACCGATGAAAACAATGTTACTCGCCATACAGAAACTCGATATAGTTGCACACTTGTGCTCTTGAAAGCGAAAAAATTACTATTAGCTGAAGATTGAGAACAGAGAACATGATACGTTGAAACGTACCAAAGCCGCAGTAGATTTGACGCATTCTGCTCGTCTTTTCTGAATCTCCAAAGCCGCTAATCGGAGGAAGTTCTCGTGCCGAAACCTATAAATGGTACATACAAAACATTCATTTTGTGACCAATCTGAAGCCGTGATATCAAACGAGGGATGTGAACACAATGCTCACTCAAAAAATGCCTCGACAAGCTCTTGGCGAAGCGTGGCAAGCAAGTGTCGATGTTGGTAAGGATAACCAAGCTCGGTTAGCGTGAATGGTAACTCGGGACGAACTTCGGAAGGACAGCCACCTAGATAGTTCAGATCCGGTGGAAATGTTCGGAGCAGGTCCAAGATGTACGTTCTATTATCATTGCCCACGATTCCTTTGCAATCAATCGAGGAATAGAGGTTGATCGTCTCGCCCGACTGACTTAGTACCCTGGTAAAAGAAATCGAAATAACGTTTACTGGTGAAAACGTAACATGCAAGGTAACGTAAGTAAAAAGCCGCTCACTTGTGAGGTCGGATTTTCAATTGCTTCGCAGTTTTCGCTAGCAATTCTTCGTATCGTTTATCGGTGATGACCGTTTTGCCGAAATCAATCGATCCATACACCACAAGTTGTTCTTGTTCCTTTTCCAAAATTCCTTGACGGAAAAAGCGGAAATCAACAACAGTTCAACGGGATATTCCAGTCAAGCAAGGGAAACAAATTACCTGGAATGATGGTTTGCGCGGTTACACGGTAGCCACGATAATCGATGATGGCCGTGCCAAGTGTGTAGAGCCCTGAGTGGTCCAGCATAGAGTAAGCACGGACACCGCTTAAATCACTCGACTGAAACCGAAGGGATTATGTATATACAGCACAGAAGTACTGCATGATTGCACATCCGTGCAGGACACTTCAGAAAGTAAATAAAGAAGCTTTAATGATATCCCAGCTCCTATCTAAGGTGCAAAAGATAGGCGTATATCATTTTGACGAGATAATGATGTCGTCAACAACCCCTATGGAGAAAGATACCTGTAGGTGAGTCAGCGGATCAGTATTTTGATACCAATGCATCTATTTATCTTCTGCAAAAGCATCTTGGAAACTATTACGAAACAACACTTTTCTTCTTGTGATCGAGTTATTAATAATATTCTAACGTATAACTCCAATCCATTCCACAACAAACTAGCCAGCTCTTAATCATTTTACTGCCAGATCAAAACATATCATATTGCCATCTCGCGTATTACAATATTAGCGATCGTTCATCCCATTGTTCGCAAAATATTTCTGGCAAAAGGATGTGGTCATTAAACAATTAATTTTTTTTATCTGGTTGAAACTTTGGGATTGTTTTGTGATAAACAGAAACATAGAGTGGAAATTTCGAATAAATCATTCAAATTCTTTTAATTCTATTCTGCTAACACATTTTGATTGGCCATTAAACGATGATTTGCAGTCGTTTTGATGAAAAGTCAAAATCGTGAACATTAGATGGTTTAAAACCCTTGCCGGATGCACCATAGCGCTCCTGAGTGAGAATTTTCGAAAAGCGGATGGAGTCTTCCTTGCTGTATAGATATATTACAATTTACAATGGGCTGAAATGCAATGAAATGATTGAAAACTCGAGCAAGACGATGCATAACGAAGGGTCACTTAATTTACAGTGTGAATAACAGCAGTCAATGAAGATTTACTTCGAACTTACTGTGGCCGCGTAGGCAGCGTGCTCACCCCCAAAATGTTTGTAGTGATCCTTGACATCGAAACCCAAGGAGAAAAACATGTTGTTCCAAATAAACATTTGTTGCTTCCGAGTCTCGCCGGGATTGATCGCCATAATGTCACCGTTGACCACACCCATCGCAGCTCGCGTGGCAGCTGCAACGAAATCGCTGTTTGATTTGAAAATGGCTCGATCACGGAGCAATCGCTCCGTCAACCGGGACTGGGGCAATTCGTGAGTAACTTGGAGTTCTTCGTTCCAATCGCGTGTTTGTCCAGGAAGATTTTCTTCACAAGCCATACGCGAAGAAAACGCTGGAGGGAAATGCAATGTTTCAAATGCACCTTATTATGCGAACAAGTTGGTCATTAGATAGCGTTTCAGCACGGCACACCGCGATTCTGTAATAGATCCTCGTTGTTCGCTGTACGAACAATTTAAAAGTAGTTGCGTGCGCAAACCTTCTCTTACAATCAATCACCAATTTAGAGTTTATCGAACCCAACCTCCATGACAACGGCTGAGAAGGACCCCAAAGTGATGCGATGTAAGTAACAACAAACTTACGTTTCGGGTTTGAGTTTTCATACGCCAAACACAAAAAGACTACACTGCATGTTCGTTGAGGATTGCAAGATGTTAGTACTGTGCTTCGTGATCAACATGATGCAAAACATAACAACCCGCATGTACTCAACGGATGTGCAATCGTGTAGCATTTCTTTGCTGTGCGGATAACATCGTGCTAAATTGATTGGCCAACGGTAGTGAGCTGCATGCTGAAACACACTGGAGTCTCACTACCATTTCTATTTTCTCTCTCATATCTGTCTAGGCCTGGGCAACCTGACAGTATCTTAGCCCACGTGCAGTCTCTGACTGTGCGACTTTGCCTGGATCAGGCTTGTGCTTTCATTTCATACTCAACGATAATGTTGAACTAACCGGTTACACATGATCACGTTTCAGGCGGGGTAGGTCACAGTAACACGGATTAAATAGAGGTCGATACACGCGAGGACACCGTTAATCTTTACTTTCAGACACGTATCAAAATTATAACAGCAATATCGGGTCATCGAACGGTAGCGAAGTGTCAGTCGAATTGGTACAGTGGATTAATAATATACGGACAAAATAAACAGCACTCAGTACGAAACAGATGTTTTAAACCGGAACTGGCATTACGTGGTCCAGTTCTAGGACACAGTGAACAAAGGCTGCACCAATCCGTCCATAAACAGATACATACGTTACAATGTATACATAAAACTGTGCCCGCTGACGAAGGGTCGTGTCGATAACGCGGTCGATGACCGGCCGCACACATACCACACATACGTCAAACTAAATTTTCGACCACGCTTAAGTGGAGCATGAATGAACAAAACTTAAATGACACGTGGCGAAAGGAAGAAGACTAATAAAATCAACGATGTCAACATAAGTTAACAAAGACGCATTGCGTGTAAAAGTAACAATGGCCAAACCGTTACATGGCATAGGCGGCTAGACAACCTTAGTAGTCTGCGCGTCTTCCTGGCTCTGATCTCCGTTATCAGATAACGCAGTGGTTAGTTACGCTTCAGGATACGTCCCGGTTTTTCACCAAGCATATTATTCGAGTGTTAGCTTATTTTTGTATGTTGTCAAGTGAAGTGGCGGGGAAAGCTTGCTATGACGCGTGACAGTGAAAGCCGCGAGGAAGCTGTCATGCTGATGCAACTCTACTCGTTCACAACACTTGCTCGATTCGAGGCGTAGGCACCTCATTGCAGTGTGTTTGTGTCTAATCTTTTATAGGTTCAGTAACACTTCAGGTCCAACCCTTTCTGTTAGAATTTTTTAGATTATGTCATGGTTTTATGGAAGTAAAGCACTTATTACTTGTTACCGGTGTAATTCAGTCAGTGATGGTGATGATGGCCATCAACTACACAACCTGAATTTTGGTGACATCTAAGGCTGCTGTAAGGTTTAAAATAAAGTTACACAGCCAATTTAATGTTAGTCCGGTTGGTTTGTAAAAGATAGCAAGATGGTACATTGGTTGGTTTCAGAATAGTTCAGAATCATGACATAAACCAGTTTTTCCCTCCCGTTTGAATAGAATGTAAAAAGAAAGCTGTGAAGCCACGAGCCAGTTACTTTTATGAAGAAGAATCTATCGGAAAATTAGTGGAAAATGTTTGGAGAATATCGGAGAGGAATGATTTGTGTATTGGTGAAAGTTTCACTTGACACAACGTGCAACGTGGAATTCGTCACCAGGCGAAACATTGGGCGACGAATCAGATCCGCGAAACGCTCATATTATCCCACATATTCGTAGCCTTTTCTATAAAGATATAACTATACTTGGATCTGTGGTGATAAATTCACGCCCTCGTAGTTTAAATTCAAGATAAATCTGTTGATACCATGTTAGGGACATTTGTCGGATCATGAATATTTACTGTCGGTGTTCCCGCAAGAAACACAAATGATCCTGGTTCTCATTTCAACTCCGTTCCTTTCGCGAACTAAACAACTACAGAACAACAAACTACTACATATCATGCAGCTGAAAATGATAGTGTGGAACGCTATTTTAAAAAAATCGCATTGACTGCAGCAGGATATATCTGATGTCATTCATCTGAATATACGTAACACGGTGAAGCAAGATTTCCTTCTTGTCCAACAGAATTCGTTCTGGTACTGCTCCCGTACTGCGTGGAGAACCATTTAAAAGCAACGAAAGCGTGGTGAGAAAGTATTAAATATTGCAATTCAGGTGTGCGCGCAGAAACACGTGGATGGATGTGTAGTGGTGCAGCAGTACTCCATACAAATGAAATTTATTATTATTTTATTATTTCACACAAGTCTTTACAGACGGTGTGCCAACAAGTATACCATGAAGAAGGTACATGATGAGAGAAAAAAAGAAAAAAAGAGGGTGATTTTTTGTCTGTCTGTTTACACATGCCGCTTTTGATCTTTTTTTGTCTTTTTTGGAATAAGGGAGGGGGAGGGTCATTGATAAACGGGAACACAAGCACGGCAGGATTCTCGCCACTGGTTCCTTTCTTGTGCCATCACACTGAGTGTTGTCAGCCACATGTCTTCACGGTCCTTCGGACCCCACCCGGGTAAGCGCGATGTTCCCACGATGGCTAGTGGGGCTGTTAGACGTTTGAGGGTCTTCCGCCAGGTATTCCTTTGTCCGCCACGGCGACGTTTCCAATCTGGTCCGGCGAGAGCAAAAAGAGCTAGGCGAGGAAGGCGTCGCTCATCCATACGGAGAACGTGCCCCAGCCATCTCAGCTGGCACATGGATATATGATCGGAGAGTGGCACAGAGCGATCACCGAGGACTGCCCTCCTGACGTCATCATTTTTGACTTTCTGTTGCCAGCTTAAACGAGCTATACTCCGCAGGCAGCGATGATCAAACGTCGATAATCGTTGACTATCAGCTTGTCGCAGCGTCCACGTCTCGCAGCCATACAGTAGAACTGCTCGTACGGTGGCCTGGTACACTCTGCCCTTCAAGCGTAATCCAACATCGCGTCGGCGCCACAGATACCGTAGCCCAGCGAAAGCATGGCGTGCTCTTGCAATCCGTGCTGTGATTTCAGCTTCGATATCGCCCCCAGTTGTGATGCAGCTCCCTAGGTAGGTGAATCTGTCAGTCACTTCCAGTTTATGGTTTTCGATCGTCAAATCAAGTGTTGGGTCTGTCCAATCCTGTAGGAACACTTTGCATTTTGACGGAGAGAAGTGTAATCCATACAGCGACAACTGATCAACGAGTAGATCCAAAGCGCTTTGTATGGCGCAAGCATCCTCTCCGAGGAGAGCAATGTCGTCAGCATAGTCCAGATCCATAACTCGTCGACCGGGGAGCAGGTCGATCCCACAATTCGGTAGCTGGGCTGTTGCTGCCTGCATGACATCGTCAATCGCAAAGTTAAATAGGAATGGGGAGATCGGACATCCTTGACGAACCCCGCTGGAGATGGTAAACTGCTTGGATAAGTCACCATAGGCTTTGACTCTGCCGGTGGTGTGGCAGTACAGCTTCTTGAGCAGGATTACGTACTTCGGTGGGACACCATGGCGAATGAGACAGTCCCAGAGGGCGGTTCTGTCAATGGAATCGAAGGCTGCTCGTATGTCAAGAAAGACGATGATTGTTGGACGTGCGTATTGGTAACGTTGCTCCAAAATTTGGCGGAGCGTGAAGATTTGGTCCACACACCCGCGTCCTCCTCTAAAACCAGCCTGTTCTTCTCGATACTCTGCTTCTCGGTAGCTGTTAAGCCTGGTCAGGATGATTGATGCGAACAGTTTAGAGACCACCGGTATGAGACTGATACCCCTGTGATTACCGCACTCTTTCCTCGACCCTTTCTTGAATACTGGGACGATGGCTGACGGTCCCCACGCGCTGGGTATGGTTTCCTCGTTCCAGATCTTTCCGAAGAGCACTGACAGTTCACTGCACAAAACGTCGACACCTTCAACAAATAGTTCGGCTGGTAGCTCGTCTAAACCAGGGGCTTTGCGTCGTTTAAGCTTCATTATGTGTGAGCGAATTTCGGCCTCTGTAGGTGGTTCCTGTGGGGCCGGCCACTGAGTGGTGGAGCCACTAGGCTGAGCAACAGAGAGTGGTCGCGGTTGATTGAATTGGCTAGCGAAATGTTCCCTCCAGCGGTCCATTCGCCTTTCTCTGTTGGTAATCAACGACCCATCTGCTTCCGTGATGAGTTCGCTCACGCTGGGCATTCGGGGTCCCGTGGAGCGTATAAGCTGGAACAATTTGCGGGTGTTGCCAACTGCTTGGGCTGCTTCCATCTCGCTTGCCCGCTCTTCCCACCATGATTCTCGGTCCGTTTTGAGGCTGGTCTTCAACTGGTGGCGAATTTGCCTGCGCTGTTCATCATATCTTTTCCCCGGAGGTAAGGAACGCTGTTGGTCAATTAATTTGGCTGTAGCAGCAGATATCCAGTTGGAATCTGTTCGCTTGGATGTTCCACAGCTTTCCAGGCCAGCATGATACATTGCGCTTTGGATTTGAGCCCAATGCTCCTCAATATTATCAGGATGGGGTCCAAGTGCATTAGATAGGGCCGTTAGATAGTTCTCTGCCACTGCTCTATCTGATAGTTTAAGCGTATCCAGCCTCGTGATATTTTTCTTACGCGATCCGCTGAAACGCATAGTTAGGTTTGCACAGACTAACGCGTGGTCTGATGATAGGCAGGTCGACCAATATGATCTGCAGTCTTGCACACTGGAACGCCATCGATAACTGATCGCAATGTGATCAATTTGTGTCCAGAGTCCTGTCGAGGGGGATCTCCATGTTGCTGACCGTTGTTTGGAATGTCGGAAGTTGACGCTGCTGAGAAATAGGCGGTGCTCAGCACATAGACTCAACAGGCGTTCACCGTTGTCTGATCGGACGCAATCGAGACCATATGGACCACCGAGGTGTCGTTCACTTTGTGAGAGGCGGCCAACTCGGGCATTAAGATCGCCAGCCAGGATGACAATATCCGACTTTCGTGCTTTACGCAGTAATTCGTCTAGACCTCGGTAGAATTCGTCTTTCGCTAAATCAGCACTGCAGTCAGTGGGGGCGTAGGCTGCGATGACGAAAAGTGCACGGGTGGTCTGCCTGTGTTGACTGATTTTGCATGAGCCACCAAGTCGGACGGCGCACAAACGGCTATTGACAGGTAACCAGTCAATCAAGGCTGCCTCGGCGCGTGAGCTCAGGGCAATACCAACTCCTGCAAGTCCCGCTGTCTGGGCCTCTTCATCACCAGATACACGCAAACGGAACTTGACTCCGGTATTATTCGGTGAGCATAGGTTTATCACATGACTAGAGTCGTGTAAGCGCGTTTCTGATAGGCAGCAGATGTCTACTCTCATCGTTTCTAGTGTACGAGCTAACCCAGCCTGTTGTCCTGTTTGCCTCAAGGTCCTGACGTTGAATGCAGCTAGCTTGAAGGGCATACGGGGTTTCAGGAAGTGAGCACTCTGGCTTGGCTGTTCTGTGTTTGGCGAGCTGGAAAGGGCATCTTGACGAGATTCATTGCTTGTGTGTAATGAGGGTCGTGGGATATAAGGATCGGCATGTGATGTAATGTAGCGAACGTGATTTTGACAGCGAGTTGTGGATGAAGTGGATTCCATGGTTTTTGTTGTAGGCGACATACTACCCGGTTGCCAAGGCCGAAGTAGGGGGTTAGCTTAGGGGACCCCACCCGGAGCCTTTGACTCAAAAGTCTTCCCGCAAGGCAGCAGGGATTTTTCCTCAGGGTTCACTCCCGAAGCCTTTCCCGCAGTCGGGTATGCCGCAAGGCAGCGGAGGTTTGGAATCAGGGTTTTCCTTCCCTTAGATGGACTGCCCTCCCAGGCTAACGAGCTCCATCTGCCCGGAGCAAACTGGTTTTGAGGCGCCAGTCACCCGCCTTCGCCCTTTCTCCTGTCAGTAGAAGCAGTTCCGCCGCGTGCAGGCCAGGAGCTGGGCTTTGGTTGTCAGAGGCTGTTTGAGACGCACGCCTTATGGGAGCATTTTATAGACAGTGAGAGCTCATCCCCACTGCCACCCCCGGCTGTGACAACCTTTGGAAAATGAAAATGGTAAATTGATCGATATTACCGATTGGCTCCTAGTCTCGCTTTCACAATTGCTTTCTGTTGAGTACGTGATAATCTGACCGTATTTTAGAACAAATGTCATCAATGCTTGACTCCAGGCAAGTGATTTGAAACAGGATGCACAATTATTAGTAGATTAAATAAGAACGGTGTTACTTCAAAGCACCATCCACGAACGTTAGTGCGGGAACACATCAAGAAACGCAGTAAGCAACAAAAAATCGATTCGAATGAAAACTTAAAGCACGACACTTCCATATAAACCCATTCAGCCCAGGCCTAACTCATCATCATCCAGGAGAGTAATACTAACAAACACGACATAAAAACACTAAATAGACGGTGGAGAACATGACTTGAAACGATATGGAATCTACACTCAGGAAAACAGATACGCAATGGAACGCGTTGACTAGACTCCGCATGAGACATGGACAGCTGTACGTATTTTCTTGCAATGGTTGATGAACCATACATGTTGTCAACTGGAATGGCGACTACCAAATCGACATCATCGTGAATGGATGTCTTTATTCGAAAATGGTTTAAAGCCACTGCCATAACAAACTAACTGTATAGTAATCGATGTTGAACACTAAGGATGATGTCGGATGGTGCGTGAATGAGGGATCAAATAAATATAAACAAGATGATTTAAGAGGACAATTATATAGAACGACGCTTTTAGCGAAACGAAGAAATAATGGAAGTACAAGCAGCTAGACACGAAAGTGCCGACTACTCCAACGGACACTGATAAACATTTAAAAGTCGCGGCAATTGCGCAACAATCCGAAGCAATAAGGTTGAGAATAAACCAAAGTAGTCAAAAAGAATATCTGATCAAGTGATGTTATGTCAAACAACCGAGTGTGGGAATTACCTTCTTCTTTTCTAACAGAATCCGGAGTATGCTCAAAAGCAGGTGATAGCCAACTGTACACTTGATACGGACTTGGGACGCGTTCGAACGGGTGTTTGGTCGCTCGACGTTTTAAAAGAGTTTCGAAATTGCGCTTGAAGCCCGGGCTCAATTGTCGTAATAAATCGATGAGCGAATGAGCCAAATAAGCATGCTGAACTGGATGAGGATTGAAATCGTCCTCAGTTGATCTACCGGGATTAGAAAAATGGAGCAACATGATTAAGACATCATCTACAAAAAAGTGCATAAAATACCAGGCTCTGCTCCGGCACACGTAGATCTAACAAGGTAAATACAAAAATAGCAACTGACGTGAATGTGCAGAGCCAGAACAGCTAATAGTATTCATGAATTTAATCTCGACGCAGTGAGACCCCAGCGAGTTTCCGCATGTATCTCACTACCGATGGCACAGCACCGAAGTCCTGCACAATTGCACATTCGTGCACAAACAAAATAAATCAAACACTCCAAGATGCCTGCAACAAAATCGACACAAAACAAAATTCAGAACAATATATTTGAGAGTAAGAAGCCGCAGCGAAATTTGACTATACAAAGAAAGACGCTTCTCATCAATTAACACTGGTTTGGCGGTAAAGCTTCCGTTTGCATGAGCCAAGCCAGATTCTAGTTACCTATTCAGATTTAGAAGTGGTTAACAAAATTGCGGTAAGAAAACGGTGAGTTGCTATTCGCAATACGTGGCAAAGCCACCATGTCAACTCGTTTTTGCAAGATCAAGAATAAATTCTCATTGGCAACTTGAAATTTAGGGTCTGTGCAATGCAGCACCAGAGACTGTTAGGAATAGTTGCGAATAAACCGTTGACAGCGCGATGGTTGATTTTCGGTCAGAATCTATACGACGTTCAAAATGATGTTAGGTTATCAATACACGTCTATGCAAACCTGATGAATGGCGAAACCCACCCAAGCGGTCGTCTGCTTCCGTCCTGGCTTTCGGACGTCATATACTGGGATGCGTGATGGAAATGATTGCAAACGCGATTTGTTTCAATTTACAGGTGTGCGGGCCTATGTAATGGAACAGTTTGTTCGTGCCAGTAGCTTACAATTCACACCTTATCATATACTAGTCATTTATAGATTCTGACTTCAACTAAATCTTGTTTTCGATTCTACGTAACTACTTTGCACGGATGGGTAATCGTGCAATCCAAATGAACCGCACAAGTAACACCGTGCTAAATTGATTTGCCGTGCGGCAACATGCTGGAGTCTCAAAGTCATTTTTAAATCTTTAAATCTTTAATCTAGACTTGCGCAAACGGACAGCAGTTCATCCCATGCGCAGTCCTGAATGTACGGCATTTCGTCTGAATCCAAACCAATGATTTCATACACACTACGGCGCTTCCGAGGATTCTATTACAGATATTTGGTTTAGGTATCCGATAGTCAAACTAACTCAAGCGATGGTGCGAAGACAGCGACTGTTGAAGACCAACGGAGGTCTCAATTCTGATTTTGTATATGTCCATGTTCCAAACATGTAGAAGAAGGCGCGGAATGTTGCCGTGGATGGAGAGAAAATAGATGAATAAATAGTCATCTTCAAACTTGAACTATTTTTATTCACAGCTTACTACAGGTGATAATTGATGTATCACGCTGTTGTGTAGCACCTAAATGCATCCGTAGTATATATTTTCGTAAAGTTAACTTTCGAAAACTCGTTTTTGATTTGTATAGCTTAAATAATGTATTTTGGAAAACAATTTCAGAACTTAAAGGGTCGATTTCGTAGCGTTAAATTAAGCTCTGGAGCTACTTTCCAAAGAGAATAAACAGCCTAGAAAGGTAACTAAGAATAATTGGAATAGGACAGTCGCGAAAATGCATAATAGTAAATTTAGTGTCTTGTCACAGCATGTCGTTCAGTCCCCCAAATGAGACGGAGCGGGTCATTGAATAATGTACGAAATCACAAACTTGGAGCCGGGCAATGGAGCATAATCATAAACAGCAGTTTAGGTGATACATTGTGAGGTTATCGGTGATTAGATAGATGAAAAAATAATGCGGATACACATTCACTTCTCAGTACAAACACAAACAAAACAAAACCACCTTTTATGCACGGATGTGCAATCGTGCAGTATTTCTGTGCTGTGCGGCTAACATCGTGCTAAATTGATTGGCCGCCGGTAGTTAGCTCCATGCTGAAACACGCTGGATGCTCACTACGATTTCTGTTGCTTTTGTCATATCTGTCTAGGCCTGGGCAACCTGACAGTATCTCAGCCCACGTGCAGTCTCTGACTGTGCGGCACTTTGCCTGGATCAGGCTTGTGCTTTCACACACTTCTCGAGTGCATATCAACAGTGACAATCAATCATAGGAAGCTACATTGCGTTCGATACAACCAGCATTAATTAAATAGTATTCCGTGTCTAGCAACTAAATGCACATCTGTTGATTAAATGTTGAAAAGGATACGTCTGACACAAAATAACAGCTAATAATTGGCACCACGTGACTTGGATCAATTAATTGGCGAGTGAAAAAAACAGACACGGGTAAAAAATTAAGTACGTATTTTAGTACGAAAATTGACTGGATTAATATCGCTGACAGTGGATTTCACATGATAGGTGAAGTTGAAAAGTAGAGAAACCATTACTCACAGATTAACAAAGAACCCTCTAGGGCATCCCGTGATATGAAAGCGTTTATCTTCCAACGTATGGAAAACCAAATAGATTAGATCACCAAGGAGCTTCCGGGATGGTGGTGGTGGATTCCAGTTACTGTAATTTAATTGTCGGACGCATTTGATCGGTTTACATTCTTGGTCCAATGGGTGCAAAGGACTGATGGGAAAATCATGTAGTTGATCAAAATATCCAGGCAATATGACATCGGGTGGTGCCAGGTCGATGCGAGAATCGGGACGGGTTTGAATGGATTTACGCTCTGATATAAAACAAAACGGATGCGCACTAAAGAATGGCAGTAGAAACGATAGATGAGAAAGGACAACTTAGTAATATCAGTTTGTCAGAACAAAAAACCATATAAAACAAAACGCTAGCCGAATGTTAAATAGTGAAAAAATATAGTAATTACCTAGATCACCAGTGATGGAATTCACAAATGTCAACGACATTTGCTCCCTGCCGGAATAAGCATCATATGGTTCAATGGAATATAGCAGATCATGAACATGCTTCACATGATTCTTTGATTCTCTTACACTATACTTTTCTAGGGGAAATTTAGGAATTTGTATTAATACCTTCTACGACACGAACTTCAGAGCCGTCTTTCAAACCGTCAATACTTTTCAACTCAGCGAACATATCTAAAGTTTGGCCGTTCAGTGTCAGCGAGAAACAAGTGCAGCAGCAGGTCTCTTCCCTGTCCATCAATACTCGGTGAATTTCTTGAACTAATTCAAAAGAGCTGACCTGAAAGACAGATAAGATTTTTCATGTAAGATGTTACCTGAAGATCAAAAGAATCGGCATGCGAAGGAATTATCTTGATAGTAAAAGGCACGTCTTCAGATTCCTCTGCTGCAGGCTTGTCGATTTCAGCCTTGCTAGTCGAATTTTCATCACCACCTGGCATTTGATGAAGTGAACCTTCAGTCATAATAAAACCAGTCACGATTTGGACAAAATCAAAGATGGCGCTAATAACGGCTGACAAGCTCAAGTTCAAGTCCAAATTCTACGTTGCTGAATAGTCAATCAAATTCAAACATATGCTCAGAATTTCTTTGACGGTTCGCAAATGAGCATCGGAAAGGGATATTGTATCGTGTTTCTCGATTCCTTGATTTCAGTTCAGTTCACTTTTTCGTATTTTCAATATTTCTTACTTATGCGAAACATAAGAAACGCGGTTTTTCCCACTTGTGTTTAATAGCCTCTTAATGCAAAACACATTTGTCATGTTGGTTGTGCTAAATACAGACATTCTTGTTGCTCATAGCACAACTACCCTGGACAAACTATTTCAAATTCAACATAATATGAACTCCCGAGTGTTTCTTTACTAATCCTCCTTAGTAAAAAGCCTATATAGCTCAGACCGATTAACCGGGAGAGCCCTTTATAAGGCCTTTCAAGAGCCCAGAAACCTGTAGTTTTTGGCCTTCATCAGTCGATCTCGACCATGTATGTACTATGGTGTTTTCATTATTGTATATTTTATTGCAATAAACCTGTGTTGATTCTTTTTACCTTCCAACCTACACTTGAATTTTATGTGTATTTGTATTCCAAAATATCGTTGTTTCCGCTTGTTCCCTCTATTTTGTTTTACTCTTTCACCTTGAATAATTTGACTCCATTTTGACCGCGCTATTTTTGGTTTGGACTCGTGTGCGTAACGTGGTACGTGCTCGATACTGTTTTTGACATTGACCCGGATCTAACCCGGTTAACCCAATATTTGAGGTATGTTTTTCAGTTATTTTGATTGCCTCAATATAGTACCGCTTTTGTTGACAAATCTTCGTTGGTTCTGAAATACCTGGGATTTTGCGCGTAACTCCATATTGGGGAATTCCTTGATTCTCAATAAGAATCAACAGTACTCAATTACTTTTATTGCGTGGAGAATCCTTCGATCATCGCTGGATTTTTGGCTTGGCCTTTGGTTCACACGCCGGAGAATATCTCATCTTCAAATATGCCTGAAACCAGATCTGGCAAGTCGTCTAACTGTCTGAATGACGTTACCCTGAACCCCGTTCCCAATCCTGAACTCCCTAGTACTGAACTTTCTAACTCGCATTTTCATGATTCTATGTGTTTTCCTATGCTCACATCCAATTCCATTGAAAATTGTAATAATTTACCTGTCACTTCCGCTACCTTAATTTCTAACCAGCACCGTCCTCCTAGGTTAGATGACGCCGGTAGTGTAAGTTCTAATGCAGTCAAATCGCGAAAAGATCAGCGTCGGCAGTTAGCTAAGGAAGTACACGACGAAGAGTTAGCCATTGAAATGAAAGAGCTGGAGATCCGCAGGCGCAGTCTAGATGCTAAGCGTAAGATGATGCATGATTTCGATTCATCCGACGAAGATGTTGAGTGTGATATCGGCCGAGACTCTTTTGTGATGCGTGAAGAAAAAATCTGCCCCTTACGACAAACTATGGTTGGGAGTCCGGTTTCCGTTTGTTCGATGTTGCGTGAGGCTCCGATGAATGCAGCAAGCTCGAGGCGAAACTATGATACGCATGTTGACGGATTGCCTAAGATAGACATTGAAAGGTTCGATGGCAATCCAACAGATTTCTGCAAATTTATCAAAGCCTTTGAACTGACTGTCGATGATCGCGTAACTAGCGAAAATCGCAAGTTGATGTACTTGCTACATTATTGCGTTGGCGATGCGAAGAGCGCAATTGAACATTGTATTTACCTCCCGGATAGCGAAGGATATTGTCAAGCCCGACGCATCCTTAAGACGGAATTCGGTCGCCCACATGATATCGTCCAGTCATTTCTTGAAAGAGATTCTCAATGGCGACATCATTAATCAGAATGACATCGGTTCGCTTCGAAACCTGACACGCAGACTGCGCAATTGCGAGCTTGCTCTTGGACAGTTGAATCGCTTGAGCGAACTAAACAATACGACAAATTTGAAGTTAATTGTCGAGCGCTTACCCAAACATTTGCGTTACAAGTGGGCTGAGTGCGTTGATGAAATCATTGGATTTGACGGAGTGCCCACCTTTGGGGACTTAGTTCGTTTCTTGGAGAGACAAGTCTCAATGGCTACTAGCTGTTTCGGTGCTTTAGCTAGTGGGCGTGAAACGAATGCTGGTCCACTGACACATGTGAATACTCGAAGAATTCGATTGAATGTCACTTCAACAACTGAGTCATCGCGATGCCCACAGTGCTCCATGACACATGCGTTACAAAATTGTACACCGTTCGGCAGTCTGTCTTATGCTGAAAGGATTAACAGACTTAAAATGTCTAAACTCTGCTTCAACTGCTTTCAAGCAAACCACATAGCAGCTGACTACAGACAAGCTTCTGGATGTGTGAAAGATGGTTGTAAGGGTAAACATCACCTGCTCTTACATCGTACCGTTCAGCGTGAATACGCAATGAAGATTAATTCGACAAGCACTCAAAGATGTAGCAGTTTCTTGTCCATCATTGCAGTGAAGGTAGTAGGTCCGAACGGAGTAGTTCTTACGAATGCACTTCTGGATAACGGGTCGGATGCGACATTGGTGACAGCTGACTTAGCCGAGGAATTAGGGCTGTCAGGTGCGCCAGCCTATGTTGACGTTACCTCAGTGCATGGTACACGCAAGCAAAAAACTGCCATCACGTCATTTGTCATTCAATCTCTTTATGATGGCACCAAAGTTGATGTTGATCAGGCGTACGTGATGGATTCTCTTCCGGTTAAAAAGGTGACAATTCCCGAAGAATCATTATTGACGCAATTGAGTCACTTATCCGACGTCAAGTTAACTCACATTCCGGATAAAACGGTTCGTATTTTATTGGGAGTTAATGTTCCAGAAGTACACTGGGTATTACAGCAGCGGCTCAGTAAGCCAAAACAACTATTTGCACATTGACACCATTGGGATGGACAATTATTGGTCCTACGTCGACAGTTGGGCATAGAGCGTCGATAAATTGCCTCAACACCCAAAGAGACATAAACGAGGACATCTTGAAATTGTTTGAATGTGAATTTTCCGAGAATCGCGATCGCAGTACACTGTCCATGTCCATACAAGATAAACACATACTATCGATGGCCGAGGTTGGCACGCGTTTTCAAAGTGGACATTACGAAGTACCTATTCCTTGGAAATTCGATAAGCGTCATGGCCCACGTAACCGTATACTGGCAGAAAAGAGGCTCAGCTATTTAAAGAGTCGATTGCTGAAAGACACGTCGTTGTTATCAAAATATGACGAAATATTTCGAGATTATCTAAGTAAGGGATACGTGGAAAAGCTTTTGCCTGCGGTTAATGAGGGCATTTGCTGCATACCGCATCACCCAGTTTTGAATCCTCGAAAGCCGGATAAGGTGAGAATCGTGTTCGATTGTGCGGCGAAGTTTCATGGAACTTCTTCGAACGACTGCATACATCCTGGTCCTGATTTGACTAACAGCATCAAAGGAGTACTTTTGAGATTTCGCTTGAAGGAGATCGCAATATCAGCCGATATCCAGGAGATGTTTCTTCAAGTTCGTCTTCCATTAGTTGATCGAGATTCATTTTGTTTTCTCTGGCATACTGACGGAGATCTCAATCGTTCCCCAGAAACATACAGGTTGAATGTTCATCCATTCGGAGCAACTTCCTCGCCATTCTGTGCGAATTTTGAGTTGCGTAAAGTAGCTGACGATAATGCTTACAAGTTTAGCACGGACACTATATTAGTTGTAAAGAGGAATTTCTACGTTGACGACTGCTTGGTATCTGTCGATACTGCCGAAGATGCTATCAAACTGGCCGATGAACTCCGACAGTTATTGCAACTTGGTGGGTTTCGTTTACATAAATGGGTTAGCAATAATGTATCGGTACTGGAAAGTATACCTGCATCAGAAAGAGCAATACATCCAGGTGATTTAAATATTGCAGATTCAAGTTTACAACACACTTTGGGTCTATGTTGGTTCGTTGGCAGAGATCTATTCAGATTTGTCGTCAATATTCCTCCTCGTCCTATATCCAGCCGTGGCATACTATCATGTATCGCATCATTGTATGATCCTTTGGGGTTTGTTGCGCCTATTTTACTAAAGCCGAAAAGATTGTTACAAACATTATGCAAGAAAGGACACAGTTGGGACGAGGAGCTGATTGGTGTTGAAAGGAGAACTTGGGAAATCTGGAAAGAAGAGATACAACTCGTGAAGTCGTTGGAGATTCCGCGATGCATAAAACCGTCTGACACCTTATGGGCAGATTTTACACGAAAGCCGAATTGACACCTGGCCTATGCACTTAGACAAAAAACCGGAGTTTGACATTCGGTCCGAGTTTTGGTACGGAAGGTCGTGTTTACCAGAAAACGATATAGATGCATCTTTACCTGTCTTAAAACACGTGTGCGGTTCATTATTAGAAGTTAACGTCATTCCTTATTGGATTGATATTGATTCATTTCTGAATGGCGTATTATCCCCCGTTTTAATAATTAATCGACGTGGCCCCCTAAGTATATATTCAGTGACAGAGGCAGCAATTTCGTTGGGGCAGAGCATGAACTGAGACGTTTTTCAAATGAACTTGACGATACCAAAGTTCACAAGAGTCTGTTGAACAAAGGGATCGAGTGGAAATTTAACCCTCCCTATAGTAGTCACCGCGGAGGAATTTGGGAGCGGCAGATCAGATCCGTACGCCGCATTTTGAGTGCAGTTTCACGGGAACAAGTCTTGACAGACGAATCCTTAATGACTTTTTTGAGCGAAGTGGAACGAATACTGAACAATCGGCCGATTGTACCGTTGTATGATGATCCGGACCAACCAATTGCGTTGACCCCAAATCACCTGTTACTGGGCCGTGAACACGGCAGTGTGTTAGATGACTGCTCAAACCTCAGGGATCAAGGCAACATGGGCAACCTGACAGTATCTTAAGCCCACTTGCTGCCCTTCTGACTGACGGCACTTTGTCTGTATCAGGCCTTGTGCTATCATACATCCATACATACATACAGGGATCGGATCCAGATATGGAGCGTGTGGTTCTGTTAAAATAATTACCAACCCCTGCAACCTTAGACGCACAACGGCAACAGTTGGTATATTCGCTTAATATTCAAACGGTATGCCTCACTTCTTGGGCCTCATATATCCGATCGCGCTTAACCACTCGTTTCCTCCTACTGGATCTGTTGTTGAATCATTAAACCGTATATATTCTATTTAGAAAATGCTTTACTTGAAGCAGTTGACCCTTCTGTTCCTTTTGAGACTATCACAGATACATCGAGCCAGAACGGAAGACCTGTTGCCTTCTTTTCACGGACATTGTGTCATTGCGTACAACACCACTGAGCGTCGGAGAAGGACAATTGCGCAATTGTCGAAGCAATTTGAAAATGAAAGCACTGCCTGATGGGTCTCTATTTCACACTTGTTACCGCCCAGAGTTCAGTTTCATTTATGTACGACATAAACAACGCATCAAAGTAATAACTGATAAAATTCAGATATAGCATTTTGAACTTTTGCAATATACCGACACGGACGAGAAAACCATTCAGCTGATGCTTTGTCACGCACAAATTGTGTTTCCAATTTTTCATCCATAGATTTCAAGAAACTTCATGGGTCCCTGTGCCACCCTGGCGTAACTCGTTTAAAACATTTCATCCGTGTTTGATACCCGTCACACTTGTTGGAAGAAGTCAGAAGTATGACTTTGTCTTTCTCGATTTGTTTTTAAGTGAAGCCCCAGTTTCACAAGCAGCTAACTCGCATATAGTTAAAGCTACTCAGCCATTTGAAAGATTAAGTCTTGACTTTAAAAGATTATTGCCGTCAACAACCTGGATAAATTATTTAACCTTCAAACTTTCAATAACAGCTGCGATCATGGTTGTAAGTTAGAAATATCACACACCAAACGGAAGTTTCATTAGGTGCATGTGTGTTTTGTTTGGAATTCTCTGGCTGTCGATTTGGTAAACTAAATCAGTTAATGGTGTGTTGCTCACATTCCCCGAAATTACACTCCAATACCGGTTTCTGGCTATTTGCCGTCATCAGGTGGAGACAGTAAGATTAGGTTCAGTGAGCCTTGAAACAGTGGATAAATGGTAAACAAGGTTATACTTGAATGCCACTGTTGCATAGAGTTCGTACAACGAACCACGATGTTCAAACACAGAATCACATAGTGATTCGTGATCAAGCACTCAAGGCGATTATGGATGACCAAAGTGATGTGTTGCTCACATTCCCCGAAATTACACACTAAACGGAAGTTTTATTAGGTGCATGTGTGTTTTGTTTGGAATTCCCTGGCTGTTGATTTGGTAAACTAAAACAGTTTAGTTTTATTCAAACCGACGAATATAAGAGAGCTAATACTGATTTTATCACCAACTAATAATAATCCATCCCATGCATACTATAGTAAAACGTCACATTTATTAAAAATCGGCGTTGGAGAATGTCATGATAGCGATTTGCTCAATATTCGTATCTTACTCCCATACATCAACTAAATTTGAGTGCAATCGGTTAGAGCAGGTTATGGGTAACGTTTCATTTCTGACACAGAAGCTTCGTCAGAACAAGGGTGATAGACAGGACAAGGAAGATGCTTAAGTAATAGTCAACCCCTCTCCATTGATTTGACCTTACCGCTAAACAGCGTATGGTACGCCTATGGTGTGTCACGTCTCGTAGGAAAGGCTTGTGGCATAAACTGTATATCAAGTCTACTCTAACTCCTAGGTTCTACGGCCTGTAAGACCCATTGTCGATGGTATCGGATCACCTGCGCATGAGTTAGCTAGACATTTGGCTTATTTGCTGAAACCTTTAGTCGGTAATACAGCCTTGTTAATCAAGAACGCGTATGACTTTGCAGCACGTTTAAAGTCGGTAACAAATGATGACGATGATGTGAGCGCTTTGTTCACCAACGTCGATACAACCTGTGCGTTACAACTTGCTAGACGGGCCTTGGAATCGGATGCCAGTTTGTCAGAACGCACAAACTTGAGCGTCCAGCAAATTATTAACGGTGTATCGCTCTTCCTAAGCATGAATCGCTTCGTATTTAATGAGTAATTATATAGACAAAAAGAAGGGTTAGCAATGGGTTCACCGATATTTCCAATACTTGCGAACATGTATATGGAGAATTTTGAGAACAAAGCCCTTAACAATGAAGGGTTCAAGCCAAAATTATGGCTGCGCTATGTTGATGACACATTTGTTATCATCAAGCGAGATCAATTAGAGGCCATCTTCAAATATTTAAATGAAATAGACCCACGTATTACGGTCACAAAGAAAGTGGAATCTTGCACACGCTCTCTTCCGTTTTGGACTGTTTAGCACTAAAAGTAGATGGGAAAATAAAACTTTCTGTCTATCGGAAACCTATCGATAAAGATGCTGTACTGCGATACACTTCCGCTCATCCAAGACAGGTCTTTAGGTCCATAACTTATTCCATTTTCCATAAGATAAAAAAACCTGTGCAGCGACGAAAGAAACTAAAAACAAGCGCACCGTAAAGCGAGCCAAAGGCTCATAGACCACGGTTATCCAAAAAGTTTTGTAAAACGCCAAGTGATGAAGGTAAAATACCCGTCAGAAAAATCGGATAAAAATTGCCGATATACTATTTGTATACCGTATGTAAAATGCACATCTGAAGAGATATGTAGATTCTTGAACCAGGTGGCAGAAAGCAGTTTCAGCTGAAGGTGGCATTATCCGTTTGAACAATAGAATAATACACTAACCAAATTTATCGCTCTCCACTTTTGCATTTGGTGAAATTTCTAATACGAACGTGGCCTCCCCGTCCCCGAACAGATGACACTCACAATTTTATTTCCACCACACTGTACATACCAACCTGTGGTTATTTTTAAGCTATGCTTTTACACCACAATAAACCATTGAACCATTGAATGAAATTCTTGTAAAATGTAACACAAAAGTAAATAATAATTTAATAAATTACGGAGTTATGAGCTAAGCAATCCGGTCTTTAATTGAGATTGTTGTCTTTATTTAAATAAGTTGCATTCGGAAAGCTATGCATGGTATACTGGATTTGATTAAAAGCCAGTGCTTATTCGTGACTCCTAATGCAACGCACTTCCTCTTTTTTGCTTTTTTTGGATGATCAAATTGTTTAAAATCCTTACTCGTATAGACTTTCAACTTCAGTATTGATGTCCAATCGATACAGGTGTAAATAAGAAGTAAAGCGATTAATAATCGAAATCAAGTTAGTGGCATAATATATGCAGAAGATAAACAAAAACAACTAACAATCTCATACGTATAAGTACCGTTTCCTGGCGATAAACGTATGTTGCAGTACGAATTAATCCACGGTTGCTTTATCTAAAGAATTGATTGTAGACTCTGTGTTCGCGGTAACATCAGCTTGAAGTTCGGCTAGATACTCGCGCATTTCGGTTTCCACTTTTGCTAGTGAGAAGCTCCTCTTTCGTCCTTTATCATTCAGATTGACAATAATCGAGGCCCTGGATTCCAAATCATCTTCCGGTTCGGAAGCTTGTGGCGATAAATCCGCATCACTGGAATCTACCCAACTAACTTCGTGTTCGGATTTTCGGCGAATTGGTGTGTTTATGCTTACTCGTTTATTCCAACCCAAGCTTGAACGCCTCATATCTGATCCCGAATGCTTGCTTGAACTTTCACTGTTTGATATTTTTTCTCTCGACACTACTGGCTGGTGTTCAGAAGCAATAATCAGTTTGCCCGATTTCGATGTAGTGATACGTCGCTTACGTGGTGTCCGATGTGTCGCAAAACTGTCGGTTCCGAAATCGGAAGAGGCGTCACTAGAATGCACGGAATCTTCTGATGCCGGTGGTTTTTCAGATTGTCCAAATCTTTGTTTTTCTTTCTTTTCAACCAGCGACAATCGTTCAAGCTTTTTCCCATCAATCTCAAGCTGTGTTGGTACTTCTGATGTGCATTGTTTTTGGCTTATTCCTGCAGTACAACTGTTTTCCGCTTTACACGATTCTTCTTTGGGTTCACACACATGATTTGGCAGGTTTGCCTCTGTGAAATTTCGTGAGGGCGAACTACTACTGATAGTTGTAGTCGAACGAATGTGTATATTTGCCCCACCTGTGGAAATACGCACACTTGAGCTACTTAACTGTTTAAAAATGGGTATTCGTTCGTTCTTCGTTGGCGTAACAATTTTATCACATTCCGAAATTTTGGTTTCTTTAGACATTCGTCCGAAGCTTCAATAACATTTTCTCGATGTTTGAGGTCGTTAAACAGCGTCCTACTGTTATGACCTTGAATGTTGTGTTCACGTGAGTGCAAGTTAAATTACATTCAATCGATATACTTTTTATCTGGACTTCTTTGGTATTATTGAAGCTGCTCCATCAACTAAAATGTTTGAAACCACACTCGTATAACCACTCTTCAGTATCAGTTCTACGGAAATTGCATTACAACTTTCAGCTGCATAGCTAGTCTTCTGGCCCTATAAAATATAAGTGAGGTGAAAGTTAGATTCGAAACGTCAATTATTGTAGGAAATGTGGTCCATGGGTTGCTACGTAAAGCGTTATTTATGGTTTAATTTATGCATGATACTCAGTTAAACCATTGTGTAACCATTTTTAAGACGATCATAAACGACTAATGTATTGTGTTTCTCATGACACACACACACACCAAAACCAGGTTCTTGCTGTTTGCCCTTGTAGTGGACCAGAGAAAAATAAGTCTAACACTACCCACAATACAACAAAAATGGAAAGAACTCACTAAAATACCAAAGGATGTCGTATATCGCTGTCTGTTTGTCTTGTACTGTCTTTTTATACTATAAACTCGTGACCATATATAAACGCATCCCTCTCCCTTTTCAGCCGTATATTGTATCAACAACAAGTGTTTAAAGCCCAAATCTCGGATCTTCTTACTCTCTACTTGTTATGTTCTCTATAATCAATTCACCACAATTTAAACAACTTGTTATCAACGGATCGCTTTCTCAAACCAGACCGATTCGACATTGATCCTCATTCACCGGATGCTGGAGACCACTGGCAACACTGGTATAAAACATTTACGAACTTTCTCGCATCAATCGATTCCCTGAATCCGAACAAGCTCGATACTCTAGTAAATTACGTCTCTCCATCTGTTTTCAAACACATCAATGAAAGCCGAACGTTCGATGAGGCGTTGAGCATACTGGAAAATCTATACGTTCAACCGAAACATGAAATCTTTGCTCGCCATTTATTATCAACATCCAGACAAGAAAGCGGTCAAACTTTAGAGCATTTTTTACAAACTCTGAAGTCCCTATCTAAAGACTGTAATCTGAAATCAGTGAGTGCTGAGCAATACCGAGACGAACTAATTCGAGATGCTTTTATCCGCGGTTTGCAATCCAACCATATTCGGCAACGCTTGCTTGAGCAAAAATCACTAGATCTGAAAACGGCTTTTCAGCTTTCTCGGCAGTTGGAGATGGCCCATCAACAGTCAGTGGTCTATGATAATGTACCTTCATCAATTTGTCATGCCTCAACGCAACCAGTACCTGATCATGTGGAGAAATCCAGCACGTCTCATGAGACCGCATTTGCTGTAAGTAGTCAGAGTTGCTTTTTCTGCGGTTATACACGAAATCCACGCACTAAATGTCCAGCAAAAGATGCTCTATGCAAATTATGTGGGAAGAAAGGTCACTTCCAGCGTGTGTCGATCTTCCCGACAGAAACCGGCTACGGCTGTGGTCGATAGTACTCTCTCAGCTGTTACGATTGCTGCATCGCCACAGTCATTATCTAAAGCAGTCACACCACTTTCTGTTAATGGAGTTACACTGCACGCACTTGTCGATACCGGGAGCTCTGAAAGTTATGTATCCAAAGTCATTGTTCAAAAGCATAAGTGGCCCATTGCGATGTCTCGTACTCAAATCACGATGGCTTCTACCTGCCTAACCAGCATTACCGATGGACACTGCTTTGTTTCGATAATTCATAAAGGTAATCGTTACCCTAACGTCAAGCTTTCGATATTACCCGATCTATGTTCAGACGTGTTACTTGGACACGACTTTCTAGCTCTCCATGAAGGAGTTGTGATCCCATTCTCAGGTCAAAAGTCGACCTTTTCGCTATGCTCTCTCAGTGCTGCAAATGTAGTGCCACCAGCTTTGTTCGAAAATCTGAAGAAACTCCATGACTCCCTCTGCCATCCCGGTGTCACACGTATGATTCACTTCGCCCGTTCACGCAATTTACCTTATTCCGTTGACGATATAAAACGAATGACCAGCTCATGTCGTGTTTGTGCTGAAGTCAAAGTTAAATTTTTCAAGCCTTCACACGTTCCCCTGATAAAAGCTACACAGCCGTTCGAGCGCCTAAGTATCGATTTCAAGGGACCTCTGCCGTCTGCTAATCGTAATCGGTTTTTACTTACGATCGTCGATGAATTTTCACGGTTTCCCTTTGCATACGCGTGCTCGGATACAACATCAACAACCGTTATTCAATGTCTCACTGATTTGTTCTCCATGTTCGGGACGCCATGCTATGTTCATTCTGACCGAGGATCTTCATTCATGTCGAACGAACTTTGTGATTTTCTTCACTCTAAAGGTGTAGCGACCAGGCATTCTACCTCGTACAATCCACAGTCGAATGGCCAAGTTGAACGCTTAAATGCTACTTTGTGGAAAAGTATACTTTTATCACTTAAGTCTAACGATCTTGAAGTGAAACATTGGGAAGCCGTACTACCAAACGCCCTCCATTCAATCAGATCTTTGTTATGTACCAGTACGAATGTTACGCCACATGAAAGGATGTTTCAACACAACCGAAGAGCGGCAACCGGCACATCCCTTCCCAGCTGGCTATTACAAACAAACCGAGTGCTGATGCGCAATAATCTACGACGTAATAAATACGAGCCATTGGCAGAAGAGGTGGAACTGATTGAATGCAATCCAACTTACGCCAGGGTACGACTACTTAATGGTCAAGAACAGTCGGTGTCGCTGCGTCAACTCGCGCTCATTGGAGAGCAACATAATGCAATTGTTCCCGATGTCGATATTCTGTTAGAACCGCCAAACGACGAGCCTTCTGAAAATCCTTGCAATCAAGAACCTAACGAGAGTCTCACTGAACTTATTCCTCAACAACAACGCGTCCGACCGTATGAGCTGAGGAGCGGTGCAATTTAACAAGCCAAAACTACTGACAGTTATCTTTTTTTCGAGGCGGGGAGAATGTCGTATATCGCTGTCTGTTTGTCTTGTACTGTCTTTTTATACTATAAACTCGTGACCATATATAAACGCATCCCTCTCCACAAAGGAGCAAAAGTCCAAGGAAAGATCCGGTGAAGTCCAACGATAGCGAGGTAATCCCCTCAGGAAAATCCAAGAGATGTAATCCAAGGTGCAGAAAGCGCTAAAATGTTGGAGAATCCTTTAATCACAATTCCGGCATGGAGTAACACACGCAGACTTCGCAACCAGGGAAGAAGTCAAAGTGTGTTAGTCCATTCCCGAATTGTGATTAACGGATTCTCCAACATTTTAGCGCTTTCTGCACCTTGGATTCCATCTCTTGGATCTTCCTGTGTGGATTACCTCACTATCGTCGGACTTCACGGACCTTTCTTTGGACATTTGCTTCTTTGGTCTTTTAGTGAGTTCTCTTCATTTTGCCGTATTGTGTGTAGTGCAGACTTATTTTTCTTGGTCCACTACATAATTGGTGAGCCCCGAAAAACTGCAATTTTTTACATTTACGATAACT
>JACCGJ010014418.1:0-22441 GCA_013407085.1 Atriophallophorus winterbourni
ATTGGTACAAAACGTTTGTAGTTTGTGGACTAGAATATCAAGCATTGTCAGTTCTGAGTGGTTCAAACCTTGTCGTTCTCAGATTAATTCAAAACGTTTTTTAGTATTTCAACTCAAATATCGAGCATGGTCAGCTCTGATTGGTTTATATATTCTCGATCTCAGATTGGTTTAAAATGTTTGTGGTTTTTAGACTGAGAAAATAAGCATTGTCAGGTGTGATTGGTTGGATCATTGTCGATCTCAGATTGATTTAAAACGTTCGTAGTTTTTGGACTAAAATAATGAGCATTTTCAGGTCTGATTGGCTGAAACATTGTCCATCTCAGATTTGTTCGAAGCGTTTATAGGTTTCCGATTGAAATATAATCAATGTCAGCTCTGATTGGTTCGAACATTGTCTATCTCAGATTGGTTCGAAACATTTGTAATTTTCTGAGTAAAATAACAAGCATTGTCAGCCCAGATTGGTTCAAACATTGTCGATCTGATATTGGTTCAAAACGTTTGTAGTTTGTGGACTGAAATATCAAGCATTGTCAGCTCTGCTTGGTTCGAACATTGTCGTTATCAGATTGGTTACAATCGTTCGTAATTTTTGACTGAATTTTCAAGCAATGTCGGCTTTGATCGGTTCAAACATTGTCGATCTCAAATTGGTTTAAAACGTTTGTAGTTTGTGGACTGGAATATCGAGCATTGTCAGTTCTGATTGGCCAAAACCTTGTCGTTCTCAGATTGGTTCTAATAGTTCGTAATTTTTGGACTGATATATTGAGCGTTGTCAGCTTTCATTGGTTCAAACATTGTCGATCTCAGATTAATTCAAAACGTTTGTAGTATTTCAACTCAAATATCGAGCATGGTCAGCTCTGATTGGTTTATATATTCTCGATCTCAGATTGGTTCAAAATGTTTGTGGTTTTTAGACTGAGAAAATAAGCATTGTCAGGTGTGATTGGTTGGATCATTGTCGATCTCAGATTGATTTAAAACGTTCGTAGTTTTTGGACTAAAATAATGAGCATTTTCAGGTCTGATTGGCTGAAACATTGTCCATCTCAGATTTGTTCGAAGCGGTTATAGGTTTCCGATTGAAATATTAATCAATGTCACCTCTGATTGGTTCGAACATTGTCTATCTTAGATTGGTTTGAAACATTTGTAATTTTCTGAGTAAAATAACAAGCATTGTCAGCCCAGATTGTTTCAAACATTGTCGATCTGATATTGGTTCAAAACGTTTGTAGTTTGTGGACTGAAATATCAAGCATTGTGAGCTCTGTTTGGTGAGAACATTGTCGTTATCAGATTGGTTACAATCGTTCGTAATTTTTGACTGAATTTTCAAGCAATGTCGGCTTTGATCGGTTCAAACATTGTCGATCTCAAATTGGTTTAAAACGTTTGTAGTTTGTGGACTGGAATATCGAGCATTGTCAGTTCTGATTAGCCAAAACCTTGTCGTTCTCAGATTGGTTCCAATAGTTCGTAATGTTTGGACTGAAATATTGAGCGTTGTCAGCTTTCATTGGTCCGAACATTGTCGATCTCAGATTGATTCAAAACGTTTGTTGTTTCTGGACTCAAATATCGAGCATAGTCAGCTCTGATTTGTTCATGTATTGCCGATCTCATATTGGTTTAAGATGTTTGTGGTTTCTAGACTGATAGATTAAGCATTGTCATGTCTGATTGGCTTCAACATTGTCGATCTCAGATTGATTTAAAACGTTCGTAGTTTTGGACTGAAATGATGAGCATTGCCAGTCATGATTAGCCTAACCATTGTCCATCTCAGATTAGTTTGAAATGTTTATAGTTTTCCGACTGAAATATTGCGCAATGTCAGCTCTGATTGGTTCGAACATCGTCTATCTCAGATTGGTTCAAGACGTTCGTATTTTTTGGACTGAAATATTAAGCATTGTCAGCTCCGATTGGTTCACACATTGTCGATCTCAGATTAGATCAAATCGTTTTTAGTTTTTAGACTGTAATGTTAAGCATTGTCAGATCTGATTGGTTCAAACATTGTCGATCTCAAATTAATGGAAACATTTTGTAGTTTGAGATCAAAATATCAAGCATTGTCAGCTCTGCTTGGTTTACACATTGCGATATTAAATTGGTTAAAACGTTTGTAGTTTGTGAACTGAAATATCAAGCATTGTCAGGTCTGATTGGTTTAAACATTGTCGATCTCAGATTGATTTGAAACGTTCGTAGTTTTTGGACTGTAATAATGAGCATTGTCAGATCTGATTGGTTCAAACATTGTCGATCTCCAATTGATGAAAACATTTTGTAGTTTCAGATCAAAATATCAAGCATTGTCAGCTCTGATTGATTCACACGTTGCGATCTCAAATTGGTTCCAAACGGTTTTAGTTTTTGGACTGAAATATCAAGCATTGTCAGCTTTGATTGTTCCAAACATCGTCGTTCTCAGATTGGTTCCAATCGTTCGTAATTTTTGAAATGAAATATCGAGCATTGCCAGATTTCATTGGTTCAAACATTGTAGATCTTAGATTGATTCTAAGCGTTTGTATTTTCTGATTCAAAATATCGAGCATAGTCAGCTCTCACTGGTTCATATATTGCCGATCTCAAATTGATTTAAAATGTTCGTGGTTTTTAGACTGAGAGATTAAGCATTGTCAGGTCTGATTGGTTTAAAGATTGTCGATTTCAGATTGATTTAAAACGCTCGTAGTTTTTGTACTGTAATAATGAGCATTGTCAGTTCTGATTGGTTTAAACATTGTCCATCCCAGATGAGTTTAAAACGTTTATAGTTTTCAGACTGAAATATTAAGAAATGTCAGCTCTGATTGGGTCGAACATTGTCTATCTCAGATTGGTTTATTACGTTTGTTGTTTCGGACTGAAATATTAGGCATTGTCATCTCTGATTGGTTTAAACATTGTCGATCTCAGATTGGCTTGAAACCTTTGTAGTTTTTAAACTGAAATATTAACCATTGTCATCTTAGTTTGGTATAAACCTTGTCAATCCCAGATTGGACCAAGACATTTGTAAATTTTGGACTGGAATATCAAGCATTGTAAGCTGTGATTGGTCTAAATATTATCGATCTCACATTGGTTCAAAACGTTGGTAGTTTTTGAACCTAAATATTGAAAATTCTAAGCTCTGATTGGCTTGAACATTGTCGATCTTATATTGGTTTAAACGGTTTGTAGTTTTTAGACTGAGATATCAAGCATTGTCAAGTCTGATCCGTTTAAACATTGTCGATCTCTGATTGGTTCAATCGTTAATAGTTTTTGGACTCGAATATTGAGCAATGTCAGCTCTGATTGGTTCAAACATTGTCGATCTCAGATTGATTTAAACTTTTGTAGTTTTTGGATTGAAATATAGAGCATTGTCAGCTCTGGATGGTTTAAACATTGTCGATCTCCGATTGGTTCAAAACGTTTGTAGTTTTTCGACTGAAATATCAAGCATTGTCATATTTGATTGATTCAAACATTGCCCCTCTCCGATTGGTTCAAAACGGTCGTATGTTTTTCGGACTGAAATATTAAGCATTGTCAGCTCTGATTGGTTCACACATTGTCGATCTCAGATTAGGTCAAATCGTTTTTAGTTTTTAGACTGTAATGTTAAGCATTGTCAGATCTGATTGGTTCAAACATTGTCGATCTCAAATTAATGAAAACATTTTGTAGTTTTAGATCAAGATATCAAGCATTGTCAGCTCTGATTGGTTTACACATTGCGATCTCAAATTGGTTCAAAACGTTTGTAGTTTGTGAACTGAAATATCAAGCATTGCCAGGTCTGATTGGTTTAAACATTGTCGATCTCAGATTGATTTAAAACGTTCGTAGTTTTTGGACTGTAATAATGAGCATTGTCAGTTCTGATTGGTTTAAACATTGTCCATCTCAAATTACTTTAAAACGTTTAGAGTTTTCAGATTGAAATATTGAGCATTGTCATCTCAGATTGGTCCAAACATTGTCGATCCCAGATTGGTCCAAGACATTTGTAAATTTTGGACTGGAATATCAAGCATTGTCAGCTGTGATTGGTCTAAACATTATCGATCTCAGATTGATTCAAAACGTTGGTAGTTTTTAGACTGAAATATTGAGCATTGTCAGATCTGATTGGTTCAAACTTTGTACATCTCAGATCAGTTCAAAACGTTTGTAGTTTTTGAAACTATATATTAAAAATTCTCAGCTCTGATTGGTTTGAACATTTTCGATCTTATATTGGTTCAAAGCGGTTTGTAGTTTTTAGACTGAGATATAAAGCATTGTCAGCTCTGATTGGTTCAAACATTGTCGATCTCAGATTGATTTGAAAGTTTTCAGTTTTTTGATTGAAATATGAAGCATTGTCAGCTCTGAATGGCTTAAACATTGTCGATCTTCGAATGGTTCAAAACGTTTGTAGTTTTTCGACTGAAATATTAAGCATTGTCATCTTTGATTGATCCGAACATTGCCCCTCTCCCATTGGTTCAAAACGTTTGTAGTTTTTCGACTGAAATATTAAGCATTGTCAGATCGGATTGGTTCAAAATGTTTGTAGTTTTTGTACTAAAATATCAAACATTGTCATCTCTCATTGATTCACACATTGTACTTTTCAAATATGTTCAAAACGTTTGTATTCTTTCAACTGAAATACCAAGCGTTGTCACCTCTGATTGGTTCAATTATTGTCGAACTCAGATTCGTTTAAAACGTTTCTTGTTGTTGGTCTGAAATGTTAGGCATTTTGCCCTCTGATTGGTTTAAGCATTGTCAATTCCAGATCAGTTCAGAACGTTTGTAATTTTTGAACTAAAATATCAAGCATTGTCAGCTCTGATTGGTTTAAAAATTGTCGATCTCAGATTGGTTTAAAACGTTTGTAGGTTTGAATTGAATTATTAAGCATTGTCAGCTCTGATTGAATTAACCATTGTCAATCTCATATTGGTTCTAACGGTTTGTGGTTTTGTGAACTGAAAGATTGAGCATTGTCAGATTTTGAGGGTTCCAGCATTGTCGATCTCAGAATTGTTCAAAGGGTTTGTAGTTTGTGGTCTGAAATATCAAGCATTGGCAGCTCTGATTGGTTCAAACATTGTCGATCTCAGATTGCTTCCAATCGTTCGTTATTTTTAGCCTGAAATATTGAGCATTGCCAGATTTCATTGGTTCGAACATTGTAGATCTCACATTGATTTTAAACGTTTGTAGTTTTTGGTTTCAAATATCGAGCATAGTCAGCTCTCACTAGTTAATATATTGCCGATCTCAAATTGATTTAAAATGTTTGTGGTTTTTGACTGAAATATTAGGCATTGTCAGGTCTGTTTGGTTCGAACATTGTCGATCATAAATTGGTTCAAAACTTTTGTAGTTTTCGGAATAAAATATGAAGCATTGTCAGCTCTGATTGGTTCAAACATCGTCCATTTCAGATTAGTTCGAAACGTTTGTAGTTTTTAAACCTAAATATTAAAAATTCTTAGCTCTGATTGATTTCAACATTGTCGATCTTATATTGGTTCAAACGGTTTGTAGTTTTTAGACTGAGATATTAAGCATTGTCAAGTCTGATTGGTTTAAACATTGTCGATCTCAGATTGGTTTATTCGTTCATAGTTTTTAGACTGAAATATTGAGCAATGTCAGCTCTGATTGGTTCAAACATTGTCGATTTCAGTTTGGTTCAAAATATTTGACGTTTTAAGACTAGAATATTAAGCATTGTCAGCTCTGTTTGGTTCAAACATTGTCGATCTCAGATTGGTTTAAAACGTTTGTATTTTTCGGACCGAAATATTAATCAATGTCAGCTCTGATTGGTTCAATAATTGTGAATCTTAGATTAGTTCAAAACGTTTGTACTTTTTAGACTAAAATATTAGGCATTGTCAGCTCTGATTGTTTCGAACATTGTAGATGTCAGATCAGTTCAAAACGTTTGTAGATTTTTGACTGAAATATTAAGCATTGTGAGCTCTGATAGGTTTAAACATTCTCGATCCCAGGTCGCTTGAAAACTTTTGTAGTTTTTGGACTGAAATAATAAGCATTGTCAGCTCTGATTATTTCGAACATTGTCGATCTGAGATTAGTTCAAACCGTTTGTAGTTTTTTGAGGGAAATATTGAGCATTGTCATCTCTGATTGATTCAAACAATGTCTATCTCAGATTCGTTCGAAACGTTTGTACTTCTTGAACCTATATATTAAAACTTGTCAGGTCTGATTGGTTCAAACATTGTCGATCTCAAATTGGTTCTAACTGTTTGTAGTTTAAGAATAAAGCATTAAGCATTGTCAGCTCTCATTGGTTAACATATTGTCGATTTTGGATTGGTTTGAAACGTTTGTAATTTGTGGACTGAAATATCAAGCATTGTCAGCTTGGATTGTTTCAAACTTTGTCTATCTCAGATTACTTTGTAACATTTGTAGTTTTTGGACTGAAATATTGAGCATTGTTAGCTCTGATTGGTTCAAACATTGTAGATCCCAGGTCGCTTCAAAACGTTTGTAGTTTTTGGACTGAAATAATGAGCACTGTCAGCTCTGATTGGTTCAACATTGTCGATCTGAGATTAGTTTGAACCGTTTGTAGTTTTTTGACGGAAATATGGAGCATTGTCAGCTCTGATTATTACAAAGATCCTCTATCTAACATTTGTTCAAAACGTTTGTAATTTTCAGATCGAAATGTTGAGCATTTCCAGCTCTGGTTGTTTCAAACATTGTCATTCTTAATTGACTGAACTATCAGGCATTGTCTGCTCTGAATTGTTCAAATATTATCGATGTCAGATTGATTCAAAACGTTTGCAGTTTTGGGATTGAAATATTGAGCATTGTCAGCTGTGATCGGTTCAAATATTGTCGATCTAAGGTTGGTTCAAAATGTTTGTAGTTTTTGGACATTATTATTGCGCATTGTGAGCTCTGATTTGTTTATACATTGTCGACCTCAGATTGGTTCAAAACATTTAGTGTTTTTGGACTGAAATAATAGGCATTGTCAGCTTTGATTGGTTGAAACATTGTTGATTTCAGATTGGTTAAAAACGTTCGTAGTTTTTCAACTGAAATATTGAGCATTGTCAGCTCTGGTTGATTAAAACATTGTCGATCTTAGATTGGTTCAAAACGTTCGTAGTTTTCGGACTGAAATATCAAGCATTGTCAGCTCTGATTAGTACAAAGAAACTCGATCAAACATTGCTTCAAAACGTTAGTTTTTCCTAAAAAGAAATATTGAGCATTGTCAGCTTTGATTGTTCTAAACATTTTTGATCTCAGATTGATTCAAAATATTTTGTAATTTTTGAACTTTATTATTGGGCCTTGTAAGCTGTGATTGGTTTAAACATCGTCGACCTCAGATTAATTTAAATTGTTTAGTGTTTTTGGACTTAAATATAAAGCATTGTCATCTTTGATTGGTTTAAATATTTTCGATTTCAGATTGGTTAAAAACGTTCGTAGTTTTTTACCTGAAATAATGAGCATTGTCAACTCTGATTGCTTCAAACAATGTCGATCTAACATTGGTTCAAAACGTTTGTAGTTTTTGGACTGAAATATCAGGGATTGCCAGCTCTGATTCATTCAAATATTATCGATCTCAGATTGGTTTAAAACGTTTGTAGTTTTGAAAGTGAAATATTCAGCATTGTCAGCTGTGACGGGTTGGAATATTGTCGATCTCAGATTGGTTCAAAACGTTTGTAGTTTTTAGACTGGAATATCAAGCATTGTCAGCTGTGATTATTACGAAGATTATCGATCTTACATTAGATCAAAACGTTTGAAGTTTTTGGACTAAAATATTAAGCATTGTCAGCTCTTATTCTTTCAAACATTGTCGATCTCAGATTTGTTAAAAAATTTTGTAATTTTCGGACTTGAATATCAGGCATTGTAAGCTCTGATTGGTTCAATCATTTCCGACCTCAAATTGGTTCGAAACGTTTATTGTTTTTGGACTGGAATATTAGACATTGTCAGTTTTGATTGGTTCAAAAATTGTCGATTCTAAATTCGTTAAAAACGATCGTAATTTTTTATTTGAAATATTGAGCATTGTCAGCATTGATTGGTTTTAACATTGTTGATTTCAGATTGGCTTAGAACGTTTGTATTTTTTTAACTGAAATATTGAGCACTGTCAGCACTGATTGGTTAATACATTGTCTACCTCAGATTGGTTCAAAATGTTTACTGTTTTAAGACTTAAACATGAGTCATTGTCAGCTTCGATAGGTTTAATCTTTGTCGATTTTAGATTGGTTAAAAACGTTCGTAGTTTTTTACCTGGAATATTGAGCATTGTCAGCTCTGATTGATTCGAACAATGTCGATCTTAGATTAGTTCAATAGGTTTGTAGTTTTCGAACTCAAATATCAAGCATTGTCACCTCTGATCACTACGAAGATACTCGATATAACATTGGTTCAAAACGTGAGTAGTTTTTAGACTGAAAAATTAAGCATTGCCAGCTCTGGTTGTTTCAATTATTGTCATTCTTAATTGGTTCAAAACGTTTGTAGCTTTTTGACTGAAATATCAGGCATTGTCAGCTCTGATTAGTACAAAAATTCTCGATCTACCTTTGAATCAAAACGTGCGTAGTTTTCAAACTGAAATATTAAGCATTGTCAGCTCTGATTGTTTTGAACATTGTCAATCTCAGATTGGTTAAAAATGTTTGTAGTCATTGGACTTAAATATTAGGCATTGTGAGCTCTAATTGGTTCATACCTTGTCTAGCTCAGATTGGTTCAAAACGTTCAGTGTTTTTAGACTGGAGTATTAGACATTGTCAGATTCGATAGGTTCAAACTTCAGCGATTTTAGATTAGTTAAAAACGTTAGTAGTTTTTACCTGAAATATTGAGCATTGTCAGCTCTGATTGATTCAAACATTGTCGATCTCAGATTAGTTCGAAATGTTTGTAGTTTTCGGAATGAAATATCAAGCATTGTCAGCACTGATCACTACGAAGATTCTCGATATAACATTGGTTCAAAACGTGCGTAGTATTTAGACTGAAAAATTAGGCATTGCCAGCTCTGGTCGTTTCAAACATTGTCATTCTTAATTGGTTCAAAACGTTTGTAGCTTTTTGACTGAAATATCAGGCATTGTCAGCTCTGATTAGTACAAAAATTCTCGATCTACCTTTGGATCAAAACGTGCGTAGTCTTTAAACTGAAATATTGAGCATTGTCAGCTCTGATTGTTTTGAACATTGCCGATCTCATATTGGATAAAAATGTTTGTAGTCTTTGGACTTAATAATTTGGCATTTTAAGCTCTGATTGGTTCGAACAATGTCGACCTTAGATTGGTTCAAAACGTTTAGCGTTTTTGGACTGAAATAATAGGCATTGTCAGCTTTGATTGGTTTAAACATTGTTGATTTCAGATTGGTTAGAAACTTTGGTAGTTTTTTAACTGAAATAATGAGCATTGTCAGCTCTGATTGATTTAAACATTGTCGATCTCAGATTTGTTCAAAAAGTTTGTAGTTTTTGGACTGAAATATTGAGCATTGTCAGCTCTGATTAGTATAAAGATCCTCGATCTAACATTGGTTCAAAACGTTTGTAGTTTTCAGACAAAAATTTTAAGCATTTCTAGCTCTGGTTGTTTCAAAAATTGTCATTCTTAATTGGTTCGAAACGTTTGTAGTTTCTGGACTGAAATATTAGGCATTGTTAGCTGTGATTTGTTCGGACATTGTCGATATCACATTTGTTCAAAACGTTGGTAGTATTTAGACTTAAATATAAAGCATTGTCATCTCTGATTGGTTTTAACATAGTCGATCCCAGATTGGTTCTAAACGTTTGTAGTTCTTGGACTGAAATGTCAAGCATTGTCAGCTCTGATTAAGACACAGACCCTTGATCTAACATTGGTTCAAAACGTTTGTAGTTTTTAGAATGAAATATTAAGCATTGTCAGCTCTGATTGTTCTAAACATTTTCAATCTCAGATTTGTTCAAAATGTTTTGTAATTTTTGAACTTTATTATTGGGCATTGTTAGCTGTGATTGGCTTATACATTGTCGACCTCAGATTGGTTTAAAACGTTTGGTGTTTTTGGACTTAAATGTCAGGCATTGTCAGCTTTGATTCATTTAATCATTGTCGATCTCAGTATGGTTCATAACGTTTTTAGATTTGGACTGAATTATCAAGCATTGCCAGCTCTGAAGAGTTCTAAGATTCTCGATCTAACATTGGTTCAACTCGTTTGTAGTTCTTAGAATGAAATATTGAGAATCGCTAGCCCTGGTT
Organism: Atriophallophorus winterbourni; assembly: GCA_013407085.1. Classification (NCBI taxonomy): domain Eukaryota; kingdom Metazoa; phylum Platyhelminthes; class Trematoda; order Plagiorchiida; family Microphallidae; genus Atriophallophorus; species Atriophallophorus winterbourni. Next base: position 10,323 of record JACCGJ010014418.1, read on the forward strand.
GTTTTAAACATTGTCATTCTCAGATTGGTTCAATACATTTGTAGTTTTGGTACTTAAATATGGAGCATTGTCAGCCGTGATTGGTTTAAATTTTGTCGATCTCAGATTGGTTCAAAACGTTTGTAGTTTTTGGACTGAAATAGCAAACATTGTCAACTCTGATCAGTACAAAGATTCTCAATCTAACATTGGTTCAAAACGTTCGTTATTTTTTGACTGAAATAGTATGCTTTGTCAGCCCTGATTAGTACAAAGATTCTCGATCTAACATTGGTCCAACACGTTTGAGGTTTTTGAACTGAAATATTAGGCATTGTCAGCTCTGATTTGTTCAAACATTGTCGATCTCAGATTTGTTCAAAACGATGATGGTTTCTAGACTGATATATAAAGCATTGTCAGCTATGATTGGTTTCAACATTGTTGATCTCAGATTGGTTCATAACGTTTGTAGTTATTGGCCTGAAATATGAGGCAATGTCAGCTCTGATTAGTACAAAGATCCTCGATCTAACATTGGTTAAGAACGTTTGTAGTTTTTAAACTGAAATATTAAGCATTGTCAGCTCTGATTGTTTCAATCATTGTCGATCTCAGATTAATTCAAAATGTTTGTAGTTTTTGGACCTAAATATTAGGCACTTTCAGCTTTAATTGGTTTTAACATTGTCGATTTCAGATTGGTTAAAACGTTCGTAGTTGTTTACCTGAAATATTGGGCATTGTGAGCTCTGATTAGTTCAAACATTGCGATGGCAGATCGGTTCGAAAATTCGTAGTTTTTAGACTGAAATATTAAGCATTGTAAATTCTGATTGGTTTTGGAATGTCGATCTCAGATTGGTTCAAACCGTTTGTAGTTTTGGAACTGAAATATTGAGCATTGTCAGCTGTGATTGGTTCAAATATTGTCGATTTCAGATTAGTTCAAAATGTTTGTAGTTTTCAAACTGAAATATTAGGCATTGTCAGCTATGATTTGTTCAAAACGTTTGTAGTTTTTTGACTGAAATATGAAGCATTGTCAGCTCTGACTGGTTCAATCCTTGTCGATCTAAAATGGGTTTCAAACTTTTGTAGTTTTTAGACTGAAATATTGGGCATTGTTAGCTCAGATTGGTTCAAACATTGTCGATCTCAGATTGATTCAAAACGTTTAAGGTTTTTGGACTGAAATAATAAGCATTGTCAGGTCTCATAGTTCTAGAAATTGTCGATTTCACATTGGTTTAAAACGTTCGTGGTTTTAGGACTGAAATAGTAGGCACTGTCAGCTGTGATTGTTTCAAAAATTGTCGATCTTAGATTGGTTCAAAACGTTCGTGGTTTTGAGACTGAAATAAAAGGCACTGTCAGCTGTGATTGGTTCAAAAATTGTCGATCTCAGATTGGTTCGAAATGTTTGTAGTTTTGAACTGAAATATCAGGCATCGTCAGCTCTGATTGCTTTTAACATAGTAGATAAAGATTGGTTTGAAACGTTTGTAGTTCTTGGACTGAAATATTAGGCATTGTCAGCTCTGAATATTAGGAAATTCTTGATCTATCATTGGTTGAAAACGTTTGTAGTTTTAAGACTGAAATATTAAGCATTGCTAGCTCCGGTTGTTTCATTCTTTGTCATTCTCAGATTGGTTCAAAACGTTTGCAGTTTTTGGACTGAAATATCAGGCCTTGTCAGCTCTGATTTGTTCAAAGATTATCGATCTAACATTGGTTCATAATTTTTATAGTTTTTAGACTGAATTATTAAGCATTATCAGCTCTGAATAGTACAAAGATTCTCGATCTAACATTGGTTCACAACGTTTGTTGTTTTTGGACTAAGATAATAAGCATTGTCAGCTATGATTGACTCAAACATTGTAGGTCACAGATTGGTTCATAGTGATTCAAAGTGATTCAAAGTTGTAATGGTCTAAAAAGCATTTAGCTTAACAATAACCATAGGAAGGTGTTATGACGTATATACAATAAAAAGAAGAACAGGAAAACTCATGTAGTGTTAATCGTATCAAAGTATGGGTTGTCTCTTAAGTTATTGTCCAAATTAGCTTTACAAATGGCTAGGTTGGCTGAGTGTGTAACAGTGGATGGGAGGGTGTTACATGTGAAACTTACACATACAGAAAACGAATATCTTCTACAGTTCAGTCTTGAAGAGGGAATAAGCACTGAAAGTTCATGCTTCCAACTGGCACGGGGTGGCGAGAGTGTGAAAAGTTTGGACAAGGTATGGTTAGGGACGTGCATAATATTGTACATCAGTATGAGGTCACCTGTTAGTCGACGACAGCGAAAGTCGAAAAAATTAAGACTCCTCAAACGTTCTTCATATGGTTGAGCAGCTAGTCCGGGTACAAGCTTTGTGGTTCGGTGGTGAATACGCTGCAGACGATTTATGTCTTTCTGAATCCAGGGTGACCAAGCCTGAACAGCGTACTCCATCGGTGGTCTTAGATAGTTGTTTATGATAGGGGGCACTGACTGATTGGAGAATCTGCCAAAAATTTGTCTGAATAACGCCAATACTTGTGACGCCCTTTTGTTAGCCGATTTGCACAAGAGTAAAGTCTCCAGACTTGAACTGGTCGAACTACCCAAATCCTTCTCTTCAGTGGTCCAGACGATTTGGTGGGACCCAAGAGTGTAGTTGTAATTAACAACCTTTCAAATGTTCAAAACCTTGCACTTTTAGAAGTTGAATGGTAGTTTGTTTCTCGAAGACGAAACGTGCAATGTGTTTAGATCTTTCTGCAAAGTTTCACAGTCATCATTTATACCTATGCTTCTTCAAAGCTTCATATCGTCTGCAAATAACATAATCTTGCATTTACCACGCTCGGGACTGTCGATTGCGTAGATCAAAAACCAAATCAGTCCGAGGACCGAACCCTAGGGCATTCCGCTCATAATTTTGAATGGTTTCGATAAAGCGCCGTCACCTCTGACTTAAGCACTCCGGTCGCGTAAATAGTTTTCTAGCCAAGCAAGAAGTTTTCTTGTTATCCCGTGCAATTCAAGTTTCGGGATTAAAAAATATGATTGGCGCGTTCGGAAGCCTTTGAAATGTCTCAGAAGCATGCGTGAATGGAGTAACCATTGTTAACTCAGTCCAGTCGTTTATGGTGAGCAAGAGGTTAGATAGACATGAGTGATGTTTCATGAAACCTTGCTGTTCAGTCGCAAGCAGTCTATTGTTCTCGAGGTGATAGGTGATATTTTCAAAACGTTTGCAGTTATTCGACTGAAATATCTGGCATTGTTATATCTGATTTGTTCAAACATTGTCGATCTCATATTGTTCGAAACATTTGTAGCTTTTGAACTAAAATATTAGGCATTGTCAGCTCTGATTGTTTCTAACCTTGTCAATTCGAAATTATTTCAAAACGATTGTAGTTTTTGAACTAAAATATTAAACATTGCCATCTCTGTTTGGTTCAAAATGTTTGTAGTTTTGGGACTGAAATGACAAGCATTGTCATCTCTGATTGGTTTAAAAAATGTCCATCTCAAATTTGTTCAAAACGTTTGTAGTTTTTCGAATAAAATATTGTGCATTGTCAGCTCTGATTGGTTCAAACATTGTCGATCTCAGATTGATTCAAGACGTTTGTAATTTTTTGGACTGGAATAGTAAGCATTGTCAGCTCTGATTGGTACAAAAATTGTCGATCTTAGATTGGTTCAAAACGTTTGTAGATTTTGGACTGGAGTATTGAGCATTGTAAACTCTGATTGTTTGAAAAATTGTCGATCTCAGATTAGTTTGAAACGTTTGTAGTTTATGGAGAGAAATATCAGGCATTGTCAGCAATGATTGGTCCAAACATTGTCGATCTCAGATTAATTCAAAACATTTGTAGTTTTTAGACTGAAATATTGAGCATTGTCATCTCTGTTTGTTTCAAACATTGTCGATCTCAGATAGGTTTGAGACGTTTGTAATTTTCTGATTGAAATATAATGCATTGTCAGCTCTGATTGGTTCAAACATTGTCCATTTTAGATTGGTTTAAAACATTTGTAGTTTTTAGACTGAAATATTAGGCATTGTTAGCTCTGATTGGTTGAAACATTGTCGATCTCAGATTGGTTCAAGACGTTTGTAGATTTTGGACTGAAGTATAACGCATTGTCAGGCATACTGGTTTAAAATGTTTGTAGTTTTGACATTGAAATATCAAGCATTGTCAGCTTTGATTGGTTCAAACATTGTCGATCTCAAATTGGTTTGTGGTGATTGTTCGATTAACGATCAATGTTACTCAATCATTCATCACCACTCATTCAGAAATAATCAATAGTACTATCATTCAAGTTCTGATTGTCATTCATTCATTCTGGTTGTTATTCAATACATACTGTGATTCGAGTGAGCGCGGTTGTTCTCACTTACATTCTTGGGTTGATTATACAATTCAATACAATACAATTCATTACATTTGGCGTCGCGAGCAGGATTCGCCCGAGCAGGATACAATTCATACAATTCAGAATCATTTCGTCATGACAAGTTCAAGTCTAGAACCTCTCGATATAAATTCAAATGCTCGAGAAATAGAAGACTATTGTGAAAGATTCGAAATTTGGTGTATGACATGACCGAAAGCTGAGAATGATAAAAAATCGGTTCATTTTCTAAATGCAGTCGGGAAATCTGCATATACGTTAATCAAGAATTTAGCCTATCCTGATTCTCCTATCTCTCTTCCATACGAAACGTTGAAGACGCTTTCAATGCAACACGTGAAACCTGTACATTTCGAGGCAACCGAACGCGCAAAATTTCATTCCATGGTGCGTCAGCCCAATCAGGGAATTCGCGAATTTATCCTACAATTGTTAATCCAAGCAGCGAAATGCGACTTTGGTGACTTGCTAGAAATTCAATTGAAAGATCGTCTAATTGCTGGAATACATGACAGTGTTTTGCAGAATGAACTCTTGAAGCTGCCGAAACCCTCCTTTAAAGAGGTTCGAGCTCACTGCGAAAAGTATGGAGATGCGCGTGTGGCAACAACAGATTTGTCGCCAGCACAAAATTCCGTCATGTTCAATACACATAAACGTGAAATATCGAAGAATGCTAAAGCAAGTCAACAGCTCATATATCAGCCGAACTATCATCGCGTTGCTGATAGCAATTCCAATTCAATCAAAATTGGGAAATGTACTTCATTCGGCAGACTGCACTCACGCTACACTTGCCGATTCCGTCAAGCCAGATGTCACAAGTGTGAAAAAACTGGTCATATCCAATCTGTTTGTCGAGTTCCTAAAACGTATTGGACTGATTCGTAAAACGCTGATGTTAGCGATGTTAATAATGAATTTAAATCATTAGCTTTGGCAGTGACATCTCGCAATTCTAACCACATTCGTGAAAACATTTCTTGTGTTTCTAGTGGAGCATCATTAAATTTCATTCTAGATACGGTTAGCGTTGAATCGCTTATTACCCTGAGAGATCGTGTATGATCTCCGTTCGAGATGAATGAACAATACTGCTGCCTGTAGATTCATTGGTATTGAATCTGGGCCATCTATTCTCGGTCTTAGAGCAATGCAAGCACTAAAAATCAGTCTATCTTTTCTGACATCGACTGAAGACACTTTAGAGTTGAAGAATCTCATAATTAAATGTTCTCAAGCAACTGGTGGAATGCGAATTCCTCCTATTTCTCTCGAAGTAGAAGGAAACCCTGTGTTTCTCAAACGCCGCCCAATTCTATATGGACTCCGAGAACCTGTCGAAAAAGCTTTGAGAGATCTATGTTCTAGAGGTATCATTGAAAGGGTCGAGTCCTCTGCTTGGGGCACACCTATTGTCACACCGTTGAAGTCTGATGGGAGGACCCCAAGGATTTGCGGTGATTATCGTCTAACATTAAATACTAGATTGTTGATGCAAACATGCACGACAGTTGAACCCGAAGATATTTTGAATAAATTGACTGGATCCAAATTTTTCTCAAAGATTGATTTAAAAGATGCTTACCTACAAATACCATTGACTGATCAGTCTTCAATGTTAACTACCATCAATACACCGTTTGGTCTATTTCGGTACAAATTCTTACCTTTTGGTTTGTGCAATTCTCCTGCCATATTTCAACAAGTCATGAACGATATTACTCGCGATATGGTTGGAGTTGAAGTATATCAGGATGATGTTATTGTGCATGCGTCAAGACGATTTCTTCATGATGAACGTTTACTGGAATTGTTTCGTAGATTCACCTCTAAAAATGTTGCCGTTAATCCGAAAGAGTGTTTGTTTTCTGTTTCGAATTTTGAATGCCTTGGATACATTGTTGATGGTAATGGTTATAAACCAGATCCAATCGTTTACTCCCACTAACCAATGCTGAGTCCCCAAAGAACATGACACAATTGAGATCTCTTATCGGTGCATTGCAATACTATTCGAGGTTCATTCCAAATATCAGTGTAAAAGCTTCACCATTATTTTCACTTCAATCAAAAGAAACTTTTGTGTGGACTGATGAACATGAACATTGTTTACGTAGCATATTATCCTTTCTGAAGTCTGATGCAGTTCTTCGTCTATTTAGTCCCAAAATTCATTCCTTTGTAATTACTGATGCATCTTCCGACGGTATTGGTGCTGTTCTCGAGCAAAATGGACATCCAGTAGTTTGCGTTTCTCGCAGGCTAACCGCAGCTGAAAAAGGTTATGCTCAAACACACCGTGAAGCTTTAGCTGTCTATTAGGCTATCCAACGTTTGCACAAATTCCTGTTTGGTCATCGTTTCACCATTGTTACAGACCATGAAGCCTTAAAATTCATATACGATCCTGATAAATCTATTTCCAAAAGTACTGCCGCAATGGTTCAACGATAGAGCATAGCACTCAGTGCTTATGATTATTCAATTGAGCATCGAAGTGCTAAACACATTCAACATGTAGATTAGCTCTCACGCCAGTCACTACCAGATTCGAAACCTGATGATACTTTTGATTCTCTTTTGGTGCAACCACTTCCTGTCAGTCGACATTTGTTAATTCGTGAAACGAAACGTTTCTTTTCTGCTATCTTTACTGCTTTGAAGAATGGATGGAATTCACATATTCGGAGGAAATTTCCATCATATTTTACTAGACGAGATGAACTCTCAATGACCCCTGATGGTTTATTATGCCTGAATGATAGAATTATTATTCCTCTCACTTTGCGTAAAGCTGTACTGAATAATTTGCATTCTGGACATATTGGGATAGAAAAAATGAAGTCTTTAGCCAGAAGTTTATGCTGGTGGCCTGAAATAGACGCAGACATACGCAGAACTACTGTTTCTTGCGAAGCTTGTCATCATAAAATTTTCCGACAACCATAAAAATGGACACCATGGCCATTGGCATGTGAAGCTTGGCAGCGCATTCATGTTGATTACTGTAGACCATTTTTAAACAAGTACTACGCATTGGTCGTGATTGATTCTTATTCAAAATGGCCTGAAGTTTTTTGGACACAGAAACCAAACTCTAGTTTTACTATGCTTGCACTGCGGAAAGTATTCGGTCGCGAAGGAGTTCCTATTGCTGTTGTTAGTGATAATGGCAGCCATTTTTCTGCTGCATGCGTTACACAATGGTTACATTCTCTTGGCTGTCGACACCTATTCACTGCACCTCGTCATATACAATCAAATGGATTAGCTGAAACTTTTGTTGGTACCTTGATGCGAGCAATCAATTCATGTGCACCTACTACATTTGAGGAACTTGATCGATTTGTTGACAATTTCTTATTGCAATATCGGAATTGTACTCACGCAACTACCGGGCAAACTCCAGCTGTGTTATGCAGAGCAAGATCCCTGAGATCAAATCTGCTGGGTCTGGGATCAGCTGACGTTTCATTTCATCGTGGTAATGAATTCCGACCGAGTTCTGGTATCGTGCTTGGCAATATCGGTAAATGCATGGTAAAAATAATGGACCTTGATGATGGCTCAATGCATCGCCGTCATGTGGATCAAATTACCTACAGAGATACAGATACATCTGAAGATACTGAACCGGAGAGACTGTTAAGAAGATCAGAACGTTTGTTGAACAAGCCGTACCGGGATTATAAAAACCCAGGATCATTCGCAAACTGCGGTGGTTGTGGTGATTGTTCGATTAACGATCAATAATACTCAATCATTCATCACCACTCATTCAGAAATAATCAATAGTACTATCATTCAAGATCTGATTGTCATTCATTCATACTGGTTGATATTCAATACATACTGTGATTCGAGTGAGCGCGGTTGTTCTCACTCACATTCTTGGGCTGATTATTCAATTTAATACAATACAATTCATTACATGGTTCCAATCGTTCGTTATTTTTTGGACTGAATTTTTAAGTAATGTCGGCTTTGATCGGTTCCAACATTGTCGATCATATATTGGTTCAAACGATTTGTAGATTTTGGACTGAAATATCTAGTATTGTCAGCATCCATTGGTTCAATCATTGTCGATCTCAGATTGATTCAAAACGTTTGTAGTTTTTGGACTCAAATATCTGATTGGTTTATATACTGTCCATCTGAGATTGGTTTAAAATGTTTGTGGTTTTTAGACTGAGAGATTGAGCATTGTCAGGTCTGATGGGTTTAAACATTGTCGATCTCAGATTGATTTAAAACATTCGTAGTTTTTGGACTGAAATAATGAATATTGTCAGCTCTGATTGGTTTGAACATTGTCCAACCCAGATTGGGTTATAACGTTTATATTTTTCCGACTGCAATATTGAGCAATGTCAGCTCTGATTAGTTCTACCATTGTCCGTCTCAGATTGGTTCAAAACGTTTGTAGTTTTTAGACTGAAATATTAAGCATTGTCAGCTGTGATTGGTTTAAACATTATCGATCTCAGATTGGTTCGAAACGTTTGTAGTTTTTGAACTAAAATATTAAGCATTTTTAGCTCTGATTTGTTCAAAACGTTCGTAGTTTTTGAATTGACATATTGTGAATTACCAGTTCTGATATGTTCAAACATTTTCGATCTCAAATTAATGAAAAAATATTTTGTAGTTTCAGATCAAAATATCGAGCATTGACAGCTCCAATAAGTTCACACATTGCGATCTCAAATTGGTTCAAAACGTTTATAGTTTGTGGACTGAAATATCAAGCATTGTCAGCTCTAATTGGTTCAAACATTGTCGTTCTCAGATTGCTTCCAATCGTTTGTAATTTTTAAAATGAATTTCTAAGTAATTTCGGCTTTGATCGGTTCATATATTGTCGATCATATATTGGTCCAAACGATTTGTAGATTTTGAACTGAAATATTAAGTATTGTCTACTTTTATTGGTTCAAACATTGCCGTTCTCAGATTGGTTCTAATCGTTTGTAATTTTTGGACTGAAATATTAGGCATTGTCAGCTTTCATTGGTTCAAATATTTTCGATCTCAGATTGATTCAAAACGTTTGTAGTTTTTGGACTCAAGTATCGAGCATAATCAGCTCTGATTGGTTTATATATTGTCGATCTCAGATTGGTTTAAAATGTTTGTGGTTTTGAGACCGAGAGATTAAGCATTGTCAGGTCTGATTGGTTTAATCATTGTCGATCTCAGATTGATTTAAAACGTTCGTAGTTTTTGGACTGGAATAATGAGCATTGTCAGCTCTGATTGATTTAAACATTGTACATCTCAGATTTGTTCGAAACATTTATAGTTTTCCGATTAGAATAATAATCAATGTCAGCTCTGGATGGTTCGAACATTGTATATCTCAGATTGGTTCGAAACATTTGTAGTTTTTAGACTGAAATATTAAGCATTGACAGCTGTGATTGGTTCAAAATGTTTGCAGTTTCGACATTGAAATATTAAGCATTGTCAGCACTGATTAGTTCAAACAATGTCCATCTCAGATTAATTCGAAACGTTTGTAGTTTTTCGACTAAAATATCAAGCACTGTCAGCTCTGATTGGTTCAAACAGTGTCGATTCCAGATTAGTTTTACTCGTTTGTAATTTTTGAACTGAATTTTTAAGTAATTTCGGCTTTGATCGGTTCATATATTGTCGATCATATATTGGTTCGAACGATTTGTAGATTGTGGACTGAAATATTAAGTATTGTCTAATTTTATTGGTTCAAACATTGTCGGTCTCAGATTGGTTCCAATCGTTTGTCATTTTTGGACTGATATATTAGGCATTGTCAGCTTTCATTGGTTCAAACATTTTCGATCTCAGATTGATTCAAAACGTTTGTAGTTTTTGGACTCAAGTATCGAGCATACTCAGCTCTGATTGGTTTATATATTGTCGATCTGAGATTGGTTTAAAATGTTTGTGGTTTTTAAACTGAGAGATAAAGCATTGTAAGGTCTGATTGGTTTAATCATTGTCGTTCTCAGATTGATTTGAAACGTTCGTAGTTTTTGGACTGGAATAATGAGCATTGTCAGCTCTGATTGATTTAAACATTGTACATCTCAGATTTTTTCAAAACGTTTATAGTTTTCCGATTAAAATATTAATCAATGTCAGCTTTGATTGGTTCGAACATTGTATATCTCAGATTGGTTCGAAACATTTGTAGTTTTTAGACTGAAATATTAAGCATTGACAGCTGTGATTGGTTCGAACAGTGTCGATTTCAGATTAGATTCAATCGTTTGTAATTTTTGAACTGAATTCTTAAGTAATTTCGGCTTTGATCGGTTCATATATTGTCGATCATATATTGGTTCAAACGATTTGTAGATTTCGGACTGAAATATTAAGTATTGTCTACTTTTATTAGTTCAAACATTGTCGTTCTCAGATTGGTTCCAATCGTTTGTCATTTTTGGACTGATATATTAGGCATTGTCAGCTTTCATTGGTTCAAATATTTTCGATCTCAGATTGATTCAAAACGTTTGTAGTTTTTGGACTCAAGTATCGAGCATAGTTAGCTCTGATTGGTTTATATATTGTCGATCTCAGATTGGTTTAAAATGTTTGTGGTTTTTAGACTGAGAGATTCGGCATTGTCAGGTCTGATTGGTTTAATCATTGTCGATCTCAGATTAATTTAGAACGTTCGTAGTTTTCGGACTGCAATAATGAGCATTGTCAGCTCTGATTGGTTTAAACATTGTCCATCTCAGATTTGTTCAAAACGTTTATAGTTTTTCGATTGAAATATTAATCAATGTCAGTTCTGATTGGTTCGAACATTGTATATCTCAGATTGGTTCGAAACATTTGTAGTTTTTAGACTGGAATATTAAGCATTGTCAGCTCTGATTAGTTCGAACATTGTCGATTTCAGATTGGTTCAAGACGTTTGTAATTTTCTGAGTGTAATAATAAGCATTGTCAGCCCAGATTGGGTCAAACATTGTCGATCTGATATTGGTTCAAAACGTTTGTAGTTCGTGGACTGAAATATCAAGCATTGTCAGCTTTGCTTGGTTCGAACATTGTCGTTATCAGATTGGTTACAATCGTTCGTAATTTTTTGACTACATTTTCAAGCAATGGCGGCTTTGATCGGTTCAAACATTGTCGATCTCAAATTGATTCAAAACGTTTGTAGTTTGTGGACTGGAATATCAAGCATTGTCAGTTGTGATTGGCTCAAACCTTGTCGTTCTCAGATCGGTTCCAATCGTTCGTAATTTTTGGACTGAAATATTGAGCGTTGTCAGCATTCATTGGTTCAAACCTTGTCGATCTCAGATTGATTCAAAACGTTTCTAGTATTTGGACTCAAATATCGAGCATAGTCAGCTCTGATTAGTTTTTAATTATTTTCGATCTCAGATTGGTTTAAAATGTTTGTGGTTTTCAGACTGAAAGATTAAGCATTGTCAGGTCTGATTGGTTTAATCATTGCCGATCTCAGATTGATTTAAAACGTTCGTAATTTTCAGACTGAAATGATGAGCATAGTCAGCTCTGATTGGTTTAAATATTGTCTATCTCAGATTCGTTCAAAACGTTTATAGTTTACCGATTAAAATACTAATCAATGTCAGCTATGATTGGTTCGAACATTGTCTATTTCAGATTGGTTCGAAACGTTTGTAGTTTTTCCGACTGAAACTTTAGGCATTGTCAGCTGTGATTGG